>JAWNMK010000311.1:0-227428 GCA_035044105.1 Drosophila nr. perissopoda 5 BK-2023a
CCGTCCGACTCAACAACACGATCATACCTCAGGGGAACCATGTTCGCTACCTGGGTATGTATCTGGACAGGAAACTTACCTGGCGCAAACACATACAGATCACGGCAGCAGATCTAATTTACTAATTTAATCCAAATTTTAAATGCTTAATAAATATGTTTACCTTTTACATATTTTATTAATAAACTTCCCTTATTCTTTTCTCTTTGAAGCTTGAATTATTCCACATGTTTAATATATTTAAGTTTGATGTCTATAGATACCAAAAGTAATTGTCTCGTCCTTAAAAGCCTTAATGCTTCAATTATCCAACTTTTCTTTCGGTGGCTTTTTTAAGAGTTGCTAACCATTAAAAACCATTTCAATAGGTCCGTTTATACAATACTTGCTGCCTTATTGCATTCTGGTCTGGTCGGAAGAATAATAGTCGCTTTCTTGTCTTGTCAATATTGAACAATTCATGCGCGTTGCGTAAACATCCGTTGAAACTTTATTTTATGGCCGCCATTTTACGAACGTTTGGTGTAAATACATTTCCGCTGGCCACTGGGCACTCGACCCACAACCGAATCACGACCAGAAGCCAGCCAGGGACACAACCAGCATCCTGTGTCCCAGAGTGGAGAGCCTCAACTCAGGCACAGGAAGCGCAAAAAATGGCGACGCCACAGATGACAAAAGAGCTATTGGGGAGCTATTGGGGGTGCTGTTGAGCAGAGAAGAGAGCGCAACGTGGCATTAAAAAGGAGAAGAAAGAGAAACAGAAGAAGGAAAAGTAGAAAGAGAAGAGGCCAGGCATAAATTATGCACTGCAAAATAAACGACGAGGCGCACAATAAAAATCGGCACGAAATGGCAAAAAGCAAGATAAACAGCGAAAAGACAAATTTACATTAAACGAAGCTCCAAATGCACTACTCAGACACTTGAAGATAATAAGAGAGAAAGAGAGGAGAGAGAGATGGAGATACAATCGTGTTTTTATTCAAATCTTAGATTTTAAGGAATAATATACAAATACAAATTTTTAAAATTCAACTCTTTGAAAAACTTCTAATGCAAAAAAGTGTTAAAAGTTGATCTTAAAAGCTGCCCAGACAAGAAGAGAAGGAAATGTGTAAAAGAGAGGGAGCATGGAAGAGAGGGATAAATAGAGAGAGAGAGACACGAAGACAGAGAAGGAGGGAAAGAGAAAGTAAGGGACCGAGAGATATTTAGAGAGAGATATATAGAGATATAGAGGAAGAGAGATAGAAAGATAAGAAAAAGAGAGTGAAATAAAATGAGAGAACATTAAAATATATTTTTTGAATGGATTAATATATGCACTTCAATTTAATTTTAAGTTTAACTACAAAAATATTTTATAATAAAATCTGCTCTTAAGATCAATATAAATATAAAATATCTTTTCATTAAAATTATATTTATATTTATATCTGGCAAAATGAATGACATTGCAGATATGTTGTTAACAATGTTAGTGTAAAAATAACGAGCGAAGTAAAATAAATGACAAAAGTTTTTTGCTGCTGTTGCCGAGCAATAAGAAACCAAGAAAGCAATTTAAAGAGCGAGCGAGGAAGACTCACAGAGAGAGAGGGAGAGGGAAGGGAGGGGGGGAGGAGGAGAGGACATTGAAAAAAAAAAAAGAAAAGCTGACAGTTTTAATGAAAAATCTTTTTCGCTCACACACACGCAAAGCCAAAAACACACATAAATTGCATAAAGAGGAGTAGTGGAGCAGATAGGGGGCGAGTGGAGCAGGGCTTGAGGGTGGGGAGTGCAGCTCCGACGCGTTTTCCTGACAAGCATGTGACCCAATTATGCGCAATCATCAGCCACAACAGCCAACCACTAAGCGTCTTATTGGAATGGAAACATAACAGCGAACACAAGCCACTTTTGTATCTTTGTATCTTTGTATCTCATGGATGCGAACGCACAAAAGCAAATGTCAGTTACACAATAAAAACACGAGCCGCCGTTGCGTTTCATAGTTTCTATGGAGCCGGGCTCTTGGGCCCAGCACAATTCCAATTTCAATTTCAATGCGCCTGACAGCGCCAGTCCAGGACGAAGGACGAACTACGAACTACGAAGAAAATGCCAGCCAGCTATGTATCTGTAAGATACAAATCAGCGACGATTACGACAACTCTGATGATGTTGATGTTGATGATGATGATGATGATGATGATGATGTTGATGATGTTGATGCTGATGCTGTGACGACAATCAGCGCCAAACAAATGAGTTAATGTGGCTGGCCAAATTTGCTAGCCATTGTGTGGCAGCTCTCTGTCTATCTCTCTCTCTCTGTCCCCCTCTCTCTTGGCCAAGCTTTGTACTAACAAGTGGCCACAATTGAATAAATGAATGCACTCAAATACTGCCAGCATGGCTGGCTGGCTGGCTGTGTTTGTGGGTGGTCGTTGGGTCAGGTGAATGCGTTCATTATTATCCTGTTTGTGCTGTTTTGGCCATCTTTTCATCGCTTGCAATTTGCGTTCTTTGTTTAGCGCCTTTCACCTCCCCCCTCACCGTATATAGTATGCAAATAATTGCTTTATGCGCTTGTTCTGGCCAGCATCATAATGGGGTCAGAAACCGACTCTTGACATCTGCCATCAGCACTTAATGACCTTTTGCTCATTGTTGTTGGTGGCACATTACATAATTGAACATAATTCGAGTGTAGAGTGCACAATTTGCAAGGCTTGTGGCCACAACTTGTTTGGTGGCATTGAACTTAATTGAAGTTCAATTTATCTCTAGCTGTACAATTTGCCAAGCTTATGTGTTTAATTCAAGTACTTATTGTACAATCAGAACTGCCTACTGATTACTAAGGCATAATTTGGTAAACATGTCTAAAACAGGACAGAATACTCGAGTCGAGGCAGCTTGACTAGGACATACCAGGAAATACATAGTAGGCTTGCTGATAGTTGTGGTTATATATGTATATACTGCATATAAATATATACTTTAAGCTTTCTCTTGTACAACTTCAGCATAGCCTTCTTCATTTTCATTGGCTTCAGCAAGAATAAATAATATATATGTATATATATACTTGAGATAACATGATCAGTTGTCAACTTGTTGGAAAATTTAGCAAGGTCTTTCAAATTTACTGTTTATTAAAAGGTGCCAGAAACTTTTGTAAATTGTTCTTTAAATATAAAATAAATTGATTTCGCCACATTAGACCAAATGCAAATGGAATACAATTTGAAACTTCAAATTATTTAATTCCAATTCGAAACTCCCGCATTATTGTGCCCAAGCAAAGTTTCAAAGCCGATAAGACCCATCCAAAAGACAGTTATCTGTTTTGAATGGCAACAAGTAAAGCTCCCACGTTCCAGTAAAAACAAGAGTTGGAAACCAAATCAACAATTACACGGCGAATTAAGTTGTACCCGACAGCACTTGACACCCAACGTTTGCTAGAAAGGGAGCAAAGAAAGCCAATTTCAGAACCCGGAAAGAAAGGAAAATACATGGCACTTGGTTCGCTCTCTCAGTTCTCATTAGGCATTCAGGGCGCGTAGAGCGAACAAAGCCGTGGAGATAAAGGTGACCCGAACCCCCAAAGCAAAAGCAAAAACAACAAAATAAAACAAACTCCAACTCCAACTCCAACTGCAAGTCGAAAGCGTACAGAGACAGTTTCTAAACAAAACAATTTACGTATAAATTAATTTACTTTCATTAATTAGTTGGGGTATTTGATGCTATCATGGGGTGACAGTGTGGAAAATTGAAATGTAAAAGTTGCCAAAGTGAAATTTACATAGTAGAATCCAACCAATGGTTGGAAAATGGGTAGAAAATTACTTACATACATATAAACGGTATAATTTACATGGCAAATTAAATGGCTAAAACAAACAAAAGCAAATATCTAAATACAAAAGTTTCCCCATGCAAATTGAGCTGGAAATTAGAGTGTAAGCGAAAGAAGAAAACCAGCTTATATATAATTAAAGGTTTTTATATTATTTTCATCAAATCTAAGCCAAAAATATATATATTTAGACTTGATTTTCTTTTTAATATTCTTTAGTATACTTACATTTTCTAACCTTAAAAAACTGTTTTGAGTTGTTCCGTGTAATGTGTAAAGAGGAAAATTTATGAAAAACATTGAAGTCTGATTAATCCTCACTCTCCATGGAAATAACTCATGAAATCTAAATAATTTATATATTTTTAGTTTCAGTTGATTTGCTTTTCACTATTCTTAAGTTTTTTTCTACCCTTTAAAGTTGAGTCGATTCGTGCATAAGAATTATACAAATTTGATGTGTGTAGCTATAAACATTTTTGGTTGTGTCAGTTTCATAGTTTTATGAACGACCATTGAATTTGGAAACCTTAACAAACTATTGTATTCAAAAAGAGCCGATAAAAATTTGTAGCGCATGCGCCACACACAAAAAGATGGAGCACAAAAAAAAAACAACAACCTTTAAAATGCGCATAAATTAAATACAATAGAAAATGCCCAGAACTATCGAAGGGATCATTTGGGAAAAAATGCAGTAAAAAACCGTAGGTGTTGGCATCGTCACACAGACAAGACTTGGAATAGACTTTGAAGAACAGTGAATTGCATTCGAGTCTATAAAAGTCGCTGCGACTAACGATTTATAATTTCATTAAAAAAAAAGACTTCTCCAGGTTTAAAATGGCGCCAGCGATTGGTAAAAATATGTATATTAATGTGTATTCAAAGGTTTTATAGCTCAACTCATACGGAGGATGACAATGCTTCAGCTGCTCAAGTACAGCAAATCCGTGCAATTAAGGGAAATAATTTTAATGTTGCCCGTAAAATCTGAAAATTGCATCATATTTGCAAGTCCGCCTATTTTCATTTTAATGACTATACGATATAATAACTAAACAATTTAATACCCATGCGGCTTGTAAACATTTATGGCCAGTTAATCGAAGCCATCAAAATATTTTAGCACGGGATGTTGTGCAAATTGTTTTGCAGGAAATATGCCAGTGCGGACGATAATTATAACTGAAAGGAAAGCTTTAAGCTTTAAGCTCAGCTTTAATAGCATTTCTCTTAACGCAATGCTTTTCTAAGCTAGCCTTTGTCTTTTGACTTATCCCCTGCAAAGATCTCGGGGCAAAGAACACAAAAATCAAAAACAACTCGCCAAAATACACACAAGTTTATCTTTCATTAACGCTACTATTTCATAATTTTAAATTGGCCAGACCATTCCACAGATACAAAGAAAACAAATTTATATGCCAACAACAACAACAACAACAACAAGCAAACTCTAAGAGAGACACAGAAAATCGTGTAAGAGAAATGAAAAGTTTAAAACCTATAAAATTTTAAATTGATTGTTCAATTAATCTTCAGAAACTTGACAACACAGCGACGTGTGCTTGGCTCCAAGCCCCAAACCGAATCCCCAACCCAAAAAAAAAGAAAAAAAAAAAAAGTAAAAAACATTCGAAGCGCTCGCCGAATGAGAATGCAATCCAGTCAAAGACTCAACTTCAGCGACGAAGCTGAAGTCGCTTTGGTTTCGGCTGCCTTTTTCTTTATTTTTTATCCAATGTGCGTAATGTACGACCTGTGATTCTATGCCTCGCTGTGTACGTGCGGCAGAGAGAGCGAGAGAGAGAGAAATATAGGCAGAAGAGAGAGGCAGTAGTTTGAGCCATGATATGCACAAGGGGCACAATGATGATCAAATTATCAGCCGCACATCGTTGCATGCGATAAGAAATCTAACAAAAGTAAGCCTAACTCAATCTCACACAAATAGCCCAAATTTCAAACTGGGAATTAGCTCTTATTTAAGCAACATTCAATATTCTTCATAGCATCATTATTAAAAGATAGATTTCTTATCTTAGGAGTAGTCAGTCAGTCTCTATAGGTTGACTATAATGCATATAATATTTTAAGAAGATGTTCACATAAGCTTCTTCTTGAATTTTATCAGTCTCACACTTAAGCAGATTTAATATTCTTTATAGTAGCATTATAAAGCTTCTTTGCTAGTCCTTATAATTTCTTCATATTGGTAACTTCAAGTAAAACATTTTCTTTATTTTCTTTAGAGACAATAGGTCGCTTATATAATGCATTTTTTCACTAGTTTAGATGTTAAGCCATCATCCAAAGCTTTATTTGGTAACACTTTACTTTCCTTTTCTATAACTAAATCAGACACCAAAACGTTTAGTAATCATTAAAATATGACTATCCTAAGTTATCATAGTGTCTTCAGTGCCTACCCAAGTTTTTCCAAAATCGTATTTTAAGTGCCTTCAATGCTACACCATCTCAGCTCAAGTGTCCTGCTTAAGCAATCAATTGCCAAGTTTATCACACGTATTCGCTTTATAAACACCATATTCAATAGTCTAGACCATAATCCCGGGCTATAAGCCATAGAGCGTCAACAGAAAGGCGGTTGACACAAACAACTAGAAGAGCTACAAAAGGCAATCCGCAGTTACATAAAACCAGTTACACAAAAGAACCAAAAACAGCAACAACAACAACAACAGCAACAACAACAACAGCAAGAACAACAACAACATCAAAATGTGATATAAGAAAGAAGAAAACGCTTTACGCCACTCAGCCAGACAATGCAATAATATCTTTCATAATTTTGTATCAATTTTTTCACGTTTATTTATATTATTTTTTATTTTTTTTGTTTTTTTTTCGGTCACCAATTAATGTCCCATAATTTTGGGCTGCATATGCAACGGGACGGTATCTAGCCGAGGAAGGAGACTCTGACCGAGAGTCCCTCAACTTGTCATAAGCCTTTTAATTGCTTATGGGTATTTTGATAGTCGGTTTAATCAACAGACCGAAATCGAACTCGAATTGAAATCAGACAAATATCAAAAATCAAATATCAAGCCGCCGTTTTGCCAGAGAGAGGGAGAGAGCGGGAGATCGAGAGAGAGAGAGAGAGAGAGAGATGGAGGGAGCGCGTCAAATGAAAACCAATCCCATACAACCGATCCGATGGCTGTCGATCCTTTCTTGCTTGGCGTCACCGAAAATTGCCGTTCATTTAACGATCGTCAGCTAATTTCCATGTCTCTGTCTCTCCATCTCCCCATCCTCAAGTCCAACTCTATCTCACCTGAGTTGGAGTTTTGAATTTTGGGTTGCATCTGTTCACCATTCGGTTGCTCTTCAGATGGGGCTGCTGTTGTTGTTGATCTTGTTGTTGTTCGTTTAACGGCTGCGTCGTCGGCATCATTAAAATTTTCAAGATTTAATCATCAAACATGGCGCTCGTTTCCCTGGTGGTAATGATGCCATGTTCTGTGCCTTGTTTAGTCGCATGTCGTACATGCGCTTTTATCGGCATTTAAAATATATAATTATATCTAGCGTGTGAGGGGTGCGGTGCAGGGGCAGTGCCAGAGGCAGGACTCAGTTGCAGTTGCAGCGGCGGAGCTTTCGTCAATTTTATGCGCCATATCTATTTAAGTTTCAATTAAAAATTATTGAATCCTCTTTTGAAGTACCAACGGTGGCTTCCAAGTCACATCACTACGTAATCCGAGCTGCGACAAGATGTTGAGATACGCCTTTGTGCATACAGTCCATAAATGTCATGGAGCCGGGGTTTACTCAATTTCATTACGAAAGAGACATAATTATTGAGCTTGACACTCAAGAGAAGATCGAGTGTTGGGATAGAGGAGGTTTTATGGTTCTTAGATCAAGTAATCAATAGAATAAGACATCATAATTAATTCCGCAATCTTTAATACACAACAAATTGCACAAAAACATTTAAATGAAAACGGTTTTGAAAGGAAGGATTTGGATTAGATTTTAAAAGTGTGTTTAACATTTATATAGAAATTAGCTATAAATATTTAACAATCAATTGAGGATTGAGGATCATTTTGAAAAATTTAGTTTGCAGCCAGTCGTAAAACAAAAAACATTTATAATTAAAACTTGCTCAAAAGATAGTCATTTTTCGAACTCTTTAACAACATTTGACTCCAGCCTACTAGGTTATGCAATCCTCATAATTTGTTGTCACATTTCTATAAATATGGAGTAATGGTGATCAAATGCTGCTTCCAGCATTTGTTTCCCATGGCAAAACTCATTGTAATTCAAATTTCAAGCGGCGAACAAACACCTTAAAAGGTTAATGGTGGTTGCACACCAATATTGATGTACCAGTTGTTGACTGTACATCGATTCTGCTACATATGCCACACAGAAGTCAAAAGTTTTCCCAAGCACCAATCATAATAAATACAGTTTACAATTGTTGCTAAGAAAAACAAAAACGAAACATGAGAAATCCGAGAGGCCATGTTCAACAGTTAATAAAACAAATAATTGCGATGTGTATGCAATAAAAATAAGGTTAAACGGTGGGCAGGACAAACAGTGGACAGGTAAATGCCAAACACATTGGCGGCCATTGAGAAAGTGCACCCACTCCCCGGGACTAGACAGAGATGGAAACACACAACAACAACAACAACAACAAGAACAGAACGTTGAGGACTAATCATCAGTGATGAGGAGAGCGAACGGTAGACGACGACGAAGACGACGACATCGTCGCGCCAATTGGAATTGCAAATCTGCCAAGGAGAGACCGAGTTTGAGGACGACTGCCCGCCTGTCCGACTTGTCCGCCTGCCCCCGCGTCTTAGACAAAATGGTGGAGAGACTACAGCGACGATGACGATGACGATGTTGAAGACACAGGTTCATTCTCCCATAAATACGCGCAGCGGGTGTTAAATATTCTGTACGACTTCTGCAAGTCCTCCGGAGACGATGACTACACACACACACACACACACACACACACCTTGCACCCTTCTCCTCTCTGCTAACTTTGCTGTAACAGTGTCTCTGCTCAGACATGGTTCGTATCTCTCTCGCCTAAGCAAAACTTTGGCACAAACGCCTTTGTTCATCAATTAAGCTGTCCTGTCCGTCTGTTGAACTGCCCCCCAACCAACCCATCCCCAGCTCCCTAAGCCCCTCGCTCAATGCCACTGCTGTCTGCTGACAAACACACAAACACACACACGCCTCCAGAGGGCGGGGGGCATCATTGGAGACACATGCTATGGCTTGTAAATTGTGCGACGGTCAGAAATTGAAATATGGCGTCGCAACGAAAGCAAATTGAAATCAATGAAAACGACGACCAAGTTTTGTGTAGTTTGGCAAACCGCTGTCCTTAAAGCGAACATGCATTCGCCAATTCACTTGAAATTCAACTTGAAGGCGGAGTCGGTTGCTTTAAAGCATGCCCAAGAAGCGACTGCTTACAGAGATAGGATTGACTCTATATCTAAAAAGTCATCCATATTATCATATAACTATGCCCATTATGAATTTAGCTTGAATTAGCCAGAGTTTGACTTTGGGTGCTTTAAGAAACAATTGTCAATTTTAAAGTGATTTGATTAAGTCTCTTTATCTAAGTTTATTTAGGAATTTAGCTTAATTTTGCTTGCTTTAAAGGATATCCAAGAAACAAGAAACAAGCTTAAAGAGATAGGATTGACTCTGTATGTATAAAATGGTATATATGGCATTATCATCCCTATTATTAGTATTATATTATCAATTTTAGTTTGCCAAAATTTAGTCTGAATTTGGGGTTGAGTCTTTTAAGGGCTGTTCAAGAAACAAGTGTAGAGTTTTGTTAATCTTAAAGTGTTTTACTTGCGTCTATATTTTATATATATATTGATCATCTTTGTCAATCTTAAAGAGTTTTGATTCAGTCTATATCATATGGTATTATCATACATACAATCATATAACTATGCTTATTTTTGAATTTAGAGTGAAATTGGCTTCGGTTGCTTTACAGTATGTCGAAGAAGCATTGAATGTATGTTATTTTACAAGAGATTTAATTGATTCTATATCTTACATATGCTATTATCATCCATATTATCATATTTTCATCGAGCTATGTCTTTTCATACATCTGAATTGAATTAGGCTTAATTTTCAATTGTGGTTCCATCAATTTATGTAATTTATGCAAATAGGTTTAATTTCTTAGGTTTCTATCTATCACTTCTAAAAATTGCAAAATCATGTTTTGATATATTTTCCAAGTTTTCCTGACTCACTTTTTTAGTTGTAAGCTTTGTTCATATTAATAAATAAATGAATAAATATTCAAAAATTAATCTGACCCAATTTGAACACACATACAAATAAAAATATGCACTTCATTTTTAATAAGCTTATATTCAAGCCATATTAATAGTAATTTCACACAATACTTATTTTAGCAGCCTGCTTCCCAAGACTCTAGCTGAATAATCTATTATATTTCATATACTTAAATCATATACTAAGACTTTGCCGTGAGTAATGCTCACAAGTTTCTCCAATAATTAGTTGTAACCCTCCCAACAGGAAAGGCAAATTATTCACTTCGCTTAGCTGACACAGAAATTAACATAAAAACCGAATGCAAATCTAATTTTGGTGAATTTCATCAGGGAAAAGCAAAAAAAAAACACACACACACACACTCACACCCACTTAGCTTAGGCAGGCTTAGTGTAGTCGAAAAGTCGCCCAAGATTAATCAGTTAAATAAACATAATAAAAGGCTAAGCGCGAGTTTTGCGACATTTTGATAAATATCAAATCAAAATAATGCGTCAAAACAATTAATCACGATTAAAAAGAAAGGGCGAAAACGAGAGAGTGTGTGTGAGAGAGAGAGAGAAGGGGGGATATAGAGTTCGCATTACAATAAAATGCCAAAAATAATGATGCAGAGAGAGAGAGAGGGGGGGAGGTGTAGGCGATTAGCAGTAAAGGAGTGGGGAGGTGTAACATGGCCTAGGCATTGCTGATGATCGATAAACGCTAAAAGCAAACACCCGCAGGGGGTGAGCTGCCGGGGGGTAGTGTTAGAAAACAAGTGTTCGCAATCACACGCCATTTTCCAATTAGTGACAAACACACACACACACACACGAACGCGCGCGCACTTGTGCCCAATGGGAATTTATCAACAGTCATGCACTGCAAAACAAACAACAGAAAAAAACACCAAATCTGGCAACACTTTGCCAACAATCAACGTCACGTAATCTAATGCAAAATGTAATAAATGCGATTTGCTGGGCTAGAAAATCCGCCCCAAAGGGAGAAAAGCCGCCTTCTGCTATTTGCTTTTTGACTTTTGTGCATAATTTAAAGGCTATTAAATGCGATTTGCCCGATTTGACGCGGCCAAGTCAATTTATATTCATGTGTCTTGTGGTTGTTGTTGTTGTTGTTCGCTTTTGTCGTTGTGAGAACTTTGTCATGTGGCTGGCTGGCTGGATGTGGGAGCGACAATTGGACAACCCTTTTTCTTCATTATTTTTCTCCTTTTTTTATATGCTTCAACGCGCTCCCCTTTGCGGTTTATTGATGAATGCACAAATTGTTATTGCGTCAACTTTTTAACTTGTTGCACGCCTCTTGCACCAACAACAATCAAGAAAAAAAGACACACATACAGTTTTATACATACATACATTTATGCAATTATTACTGCTAGACTTATAAGATTAATTTAATAGCATAAACATTGCTAGTAGAATTGTAATAAGTAAGAATTAATTATTCTTGAAAACTGTAACGGTACTGGCAGAGCTGATTTGTTAATCACTGCAATACAAAAGCTAAATGCTTTAATATTTGTTATGAATTAAGATTCGTTATTTTTTAATTTGTTACCATTGTTAACTTAAAATTGTAGCCCTTGCTTACATATTTTTAATTTAATCAACATCAAGGTTAAGTAACGCTCATCGCTCTCAAATGTCCCCAAGGGTAACATTTGCTGTTCGCACGTGCAACAAGCCGCAAGCCGCACAAGAGCGGTCGCTGCTACTGCGTTAGGAATGAGGTAGGGTGGGGGAATGTTGGCAATGGCGCCTGCTGCCCACAACCCTTAATTGCGCGTGTAATCGGCTAGCGAGAGTTGTGGAGGGGAGGGTTGAGGGTGGCGAATTTTTAATGCCCTGTAAATGCAACAAAGCAGCTTGTGCAAGTGCGTTGATGATGTGATTTGACTTGATTAGATGGCATTAGCACAAGATTGATGACGACATGTGCCAAATAACATGTTAAATCAATGAAAAACAATTTGTGGACGCAAATTGATTTTTGCCTGCTGTAAATTTAACGTTTAAAATCAAATTAAAATTTAGAGAGCGCTCTAAAAGAGGATGAGTGCTTTCACAAGCGTTGGCATGTGGCTTACTGCTACAACATCGACTTGAAAAATAAATATTCCCTTGTGTGCTATAGATAGATATTTTTCTTTTTTGTTGAAAATTAAAACGAATCTAAATTGTTGAATTTGTTTCTTAATTATTGGTGGATCAAGTTTGCTATTAAATTAAACATAACGTTCAATTGCATACTGACAGAAGCTGATTGCCGTGTATGGCATTGCCAGCAGCGTGCAACTAACACAGCTGTTGCCTAGCAACGGAAGCAAACGGTCACTCTCAGACGATAAGAATGCCCAAATACATCGATAGCAATCGATTCATTTCACACAGTGCGCCTTTTTTTTCGCGAAACAATACAAAATTATTTTGGCCATGCAGCGCGTAAGTAAATTAAATTTTTACCAGTTTTCAGATTATAATACGAAGCCGCTTCTGCTCACAGGGCATAGACACGTTCTTCCCGCGCATGCCCGGCAAGAAGACCAGCGAAGAAGATGCGACACCATCGCCGGCACCCAAGAAACGCAAGGCGCTCGCCATTTCCAGCGACGAGGACGAAGTGCCCGCCAGTCCCCAGGTGAGCAAGCACGGCAAGGAGCTGAAGAAGTCGCGGCGAGCGCTGGAAACGAAATCGCCCCGCAACGACAATGGTTTTGCCTCCAAAAAGCCATCGCTCGCCAAGCTCAAAGATGCGCCTAAGCAGCGCCAGAAAGTGAATCCCACTGAGCTGTTTGGAGGCGAAACTCGGCGCGTGGAGGCGCCCAAGCCGAAAGAGCGCAGTGTCATTGAGATGGAGGATGAGGCCATCGATCGCAGTCTGATGGAGGTAGATCTCGATGATCCACCACCCGCTGTGACCATCTCTAAGCCCAGTCCGGAGTCGAGTCGCAAGCTTGCCAAGGCCAGCAGCCCGAAGCCCAAAACGACACCCCAGGCATCCACGCCGAGTGTCAAGAAGGAGAAGCTGCCGGCCGATTTGGACGGCAGCGTGTTGAGCGATGAGGATCGGCACGAACGGAAGCGGATGGCAGCTGTGCTCTATCAGAAGTACAAGAATCGCAGCAGCTGCCTGAATCCGGGCAGCAAGCAGATACCTAAAGGTGCACCCGATTGCCTGAAGGGTTTAACCTTCCTGGTCACCGGCATACTCGAGTCCATGGAGCGGGATGAGGCCGCCTCGGTCATTAAGGAGTTTGGTGGTCGGGTCATGACTGTGGTGGGCAAGAAGCTCAACTATCTGGTGGTGGGCGAGGAAGCGGGACCCAAGAAACTGGTCCAGGCCGAAGAGCACAATGTCAGCGTACTCAGCGAGGATGGGCTGTTTGAGCTGATACGCGAGAGATCGGGCGAGACTAAGAGTGTCCAGGTAGAGCAGAGCAAGAGTCCCAAAGTGAAGAAGGAGCAGGAGAGAAGCAGCTGCGGAAAGGTGAAAAAGGAGGAGGATAGAGGCAGCAACTCAAAGAGGAAGAAAGAGGAGGAGAAATGCAGCTCAAAGCAGAAGAGGGAGGAGGAACAGAGCTGCAGTTCAAGGGAGAGGAAGGAGCGAGCAGAGCAGGAACAGAAGAGTAGCCGCAGCTCCAAACAGGCAGACAACAATCTCAAAGTGAAGCAGGAACGCAAAGAGAAGGAGTCCAGTGTTAGTCCCAAAATCAAGCAGGAGAAATTCGAAGCCTCAATGCATGTGCCCAAATTGGAGTCCAATAATAACAAGGTGAGTGCCATCAGCGAGAACATGGCCTGGGTGGACAAATACAAGCCGTGCTCCATTAAGGAGATTGTCGGCCAGGCCGGACCCGCCAGCAATGTCAACAAGTGAGTAACCAACAATGATTCCTTTTCAAGAAATCTCAAAGGCTTCTCTGCTCCTACACAACAGACTGATGAACTGGCTGTCCAAGTGGTATGTGCATCACGATGGCAAATCGAAGCCGCAACGTCCAAATCCCTGGGCAAAGAACGATGATGGCAGCTTCTACAAGGCGGCGCTACTCTCCGGCCCGCCCGGCATTGGGAAGACAACGACGGCGTCGCTGGTCACCCAGGAGCTCGGCTTCGATGCCGTCGAATTCAATGCGTCCGATACGCGCAGCAAGCGCCTGCTCAAGGAGGAGGTGTCCAGTCTGCTGGGCAACAAGTCGCTGTATGGCTATGCGAGTGGCCAATCGGTGGCGGTGTCCAAGAAGCATGTGCTCATCATGGACGAGGTGGATGGCATGGCCGGCAACGAGGATCGCGGCGGCATGCAGGAGCTCATCGCCCTCATCAAGGACAGTTCCATACCCATCATTTGCATGTGCAACGATCGCAATCATCCCAAGATTCGTTCGCTGGTCAACTATTGCTATGATCTGCGCTTCCAGCGACCGCGTCTCGAGCAGATCAAGGGTCGCATCATGAGCATCTGCTACAAGGAGAAATTGAAAATGCCCGCTGCCAAGCTGGAGGAGATTATAGCAGCGACCAACAATGATATACGCCAGACCATCAATCATCTGGCGCTGCTCAGCGCCGGCGAACTGCTGCCGGAGACTGGACAACAACAGGCGGTGGCTGCCAAAGATCTCAAGCTGGGACCGTGGGACGTGGTGCGCAAAGTGTTCACAGCCGCTGATCACCAGCAGATGAGCATCTACGACAAGTGTGATCTGTTCTTCCATGACTACAGTATGGCTCCGCTCTTCGTGCAGCAGAATTATTTGCAAGTGTTGCCGCAGGGTAATCGTAATGAGATTCTCGCCAAGGTGGCTGCGACAGCGGATGCACTCAGTCTGGGCGATTTGGTGGATAAGCGGATACGTGCGAATTCCGCCTGGGGTCTGTTGCCCACCCAGGCAGTGTTCAGCTCCTTGCTGCCTGGTGAATATATGTGTGGACATTTTACTGGGCAAATCAATTTTCCCGGCTGGCTGGGCAAGAATTCGCGGACCAACAAGCGCTCCCGCCTCGCCCAGGAGCTACATGACCATACGCGTGTCTGCACCTCGGCATCGAAGCTATCGGTGCGTCTGGAATATGCTCCACATCTGCTGGCGAACATTGTGCGTCCATTGGCGCTGCAGGGGCAGGAGGGCGTTTCCGCTGCGTTGGCTGTCATGAAGGATTATCATTTGTTGCGCGAGGATCTGGAGTCACTTATCGAGCTGACCAGCTGGCCGGGCAAGAAATCGCCCATGGATGCCATCGATGGACGTGTGAAGGCGGCTCTCACTCGTGCCTACAACAAGGAGGTGCTGGCCTATTCCTATTCGGCACAGGCCAACGTCAAAAAGAAGCGCGCCGAAGCCGCTGGCGATGACGAGGATAATCTGCTGGGCGAGCAGGATGAGGATGGCGCCATAGTGGTAGCAATTCACTCTAGCGATGAGGATGAGGGCAAGGACGATCTGGAGCTAGATGGCTTGATCAAGGCCAAAAAGAAGACGGCTGCTGGCGCTGCCAAAAAATCAAGCGGAGCAACTGCATCCAAGGCGAAGGCAAAGGCCAAGAAATGAATTTGGCATAGAAATGCATTCATTTCGTTCCTAAAATTGTTAGTTTTGTAAGCAAGTCATTTAACAATACTTATGCATGCATATTACGCGCCATTTATTGCTTAATTCATTTTTTTTTGCATCATTTGTTTATTAAACCAAGAAATTATATTTAAAAAACGCGGTCTCGAAATTGATGGACCCAAAATTACGTTTTATTCGATTTCGATATCGATTCGCGCGATAAGAAAGTCAGCGTCGAGCAGCAGCAGTAAAGGCAGAATATACACTTTTACCACTAATATATATAATAAAATAGTGATCCATATGCATTAAAGCCTCATTGTAATGACTATTTCCACTCATTTTGATAGAAAAACACAAATTAACTGCAAAAGAGACAACAGGTGTATTATTGATTTTTTCTGATATTAATGGACGCAAAAGTAACAGACCTAACAGCACTTATCGATATCTAGTTAACAGCAGCTGTCGATATACGACACAAGTACTCACTTAAGTTAGCATCGCACACCACTAAGCCCAACAACAGCTGTCAGAAGTTAAAATGGCGTTGTCGTGAGCAGTTCGTACAAGTTAATGATCCGCGGACCTATTGCTAAAAAAAATGCAATTTGCAACGGGCTAAAATTGACAAGAAAAAAAAGTAATTGTCAACAAAATGTGCGCGTAGCTCTGACAACAATTGACAAACAAAAAATTGAAGGTGCGTGTAGTGTTCAAGTGTTTATTTGTTAGTTACATGTGTTTTTGCCGTTTGCTGTTTTTTTTCTCATTCATCTTTTTTTGCACCAGTTAATAACTCAGAGCCTGTGTGTGTGTGAGTGTCGCTTCCATGTGTATGTATGTGTAAAGGGCGCAGCATTTAGAAAAAAAAAATTAAAAAATAAAACGAAAAAAAATCCCAGCCCAGTTTTTCAAATTCAATTAAAAATTTTCATAGCATGTTCTGCAATTTGCGCAACTCGTTCGCGTCGCAAATAAAATTTACATGAAAATTCAATAAGCACGCAAAATTCCAGAACACACACACACGCACGCGCACACAGATACACAGCATCACACGGACACGAACACGGAGGCAAAGGCAAGAGTAGACTTTGACAACAGTAAATAGGGTGGCGCTGTCCTCTTCGCACAGTCCCCCACTCCTCTCCCTTTGGCCACGAACTATTGTGTTAGGCACAAGGACGTTGCATATATGTATACACAGTAACACAGTTACCAATACAACAATACAATACATGCGCAGAGACACTGGCTACAATTACAGTTAAGATTTTGATGGAATATTTTGTAAACACTCCTTGTTGTTGTTTTTTTTTTTGGGTGTTTCCTTAGAGATGTTTACCTTTTACGCACACACTTTTCTTATCGCCCTTTACGCATTTCTTTGCACAAATGCTTTGAATTCAGGTCATTGCATTTGTTGCTCCCACGCTCTCTGCTCTCTCTCTCAGGCTTACTCATTCTCTCTTTCTGAGCCACGCTCGGTCTGTCACTCTCTCTGTCGCACTGTCAGCGTGTTGCTGATGACTGTTGATTTTTCAATACATTTTCGCTTTCATTTCGTAGAGATGAGCTTTTGCCGCGCCAATCGAAAATAAAACGCACAACTTGAAAGCACCAGTCAGGAGAACACAGCCCCAACCCCCACCCCCACCCCACAATACCTCAACTCGAACGGTAAGCAAAGCTTCTTCTTCCCCTTCGTTTTTGATGTGTCAATTGCGCCTTTTGTTTTTTGCATAATTTACACAAAAAAAAAAACAAAATATTGGCGATAAGTTCGATGATATGATGAATATTTTTACAATTGTATTGTTTGTTTAGCGGGCTTTCGTGTTCAGCGGCGACTGATAGCAATAACAAAACATGTTGAAATATAGACACACACATAGATAAACGATGAGCACTCAACACTGTTGTTTGTCTGCTGTGGTTCTTGTTTTTGTTTCTGCTGCTATGTCTATTTACACTCCCAAAGCGCAGTTCGTTATCAGCTTATAAGTGTGTGTGCTCTGTGTTTATGTAGGGGGGAGCGATAAGAGCCGACAATTCACTTCGCAGTCAGCGGCTAAAATAACAAGAACAAGCAGCATGTTAAAAATAACAATTGTTTGCAGAGCTCTTGATTATTGCGAGGAATTTTGTTTTTTTTTTGGCAATGCCGCCCTTTTACCACAAATGCTGACATCATGATTCGATTTCTGTATGTGGGGATGTGTGTGTGTCTGCGTGTGTGTAAATGTTGTTGATTTTTATTTGTGACGAATGGCTATTAATATGGATAGTTAAAACCTTTAAATACATAATTATTTAATTATGTATGTATGCAGTTGGAAGCTCCCGACTGCGCCATTCTCTATTTTCACTCTATAACTCTTAAAACAGATAAAATGAAATGAATCTCAAAGATCTTCATTAGTTATATAGACTGAAATTCACTTAGAACATTACAATTGCTGACACATGATGAAAATGACCTAATAACAATACAAGTCAATACACACACAAACACACACACATATATATATATCGGGTATTATATATGTTCTGCTTGATTGTATTTTGTTCATATAACGTTGATTGCTTGCGTTCCATTTTTAATGAAATTTGAATTGATTTGGTTGTTGTTGATCCTATTGTATTTATTGTAATAAAACGAGTTAATCGAGCAGATGAAGTGGGTCAAAAAACACACAGAATCTTAACTCTTTAAAATGGAATTTGCTAGCCAAGGTTCCCAACAGGAAATATCATAAAACTATATATAAATAAATATATTAGTTAAGTATTTGAGGTAGCTTGACTAAAGAGTGTTGTACAAATTTAAATTGGCACGCGACTTGGAAACAGGTTTTATTATTTATCT
The DNA here is from genome assembly GCA_035044105.1 of Drosophila nr. perissopoda 5 BK-2023a. Classification (NCBI taxonomy): domain Eukaryota; kingdom Metazoa; phylum Arthropoda; class Insecta; order Diptera; family Drosophilidae; genus Drosophila; species Drosophila nr. perissopoda 5 BK-2023a. The sequence goes on from JAWNMK010000311.1 coordinate 18,646, forward strand.
TTTATTTTTCTTCTTTGTACATTTTCGACTCGAAACCGATAAACGATTTCCATATCCGTTTTAATAAATATAAATAAATTCATAAATTCAGTGACTGCGCTGAGCACTCGGCCTGCATATAAATTGAGCTCAACTTGAGTGTGTGCCTCTGACCATCAGATACTTGGGCACTTGTATCTTGTATCTGTGCCTTTGTGAGTGTGTGTATGTGTGTGTGTGTATCTGCAACCCTTTGAACGTGCTTGTAAAAATGTCAGTCAAGTTGCATGCGGCAAGGTTGTCACAGCACTTGAGTTTCTCTTTCCCTCCATGACATTAGTTTGCTTTTGTAACTGCAGCAAATTGTTATAATTTTTCTATAAATTATATGCCTAAGAGAGAGAGAGAGAGAGAGAGAGAGAGAGTGAATACAGTCAACTGTCTGTTAATATCTACTCAATGTGCCTACTTGAATTTGTTTTGTATTCCTCATTGGCTGTTGATCGCTTGTAAAAGTCTTGGTGGCCATTATACTTACGACATGTTTGTATATGTTTATACGCACAGACCGATAATTATTCGTACACTCATATCTTTAATTTTTTTGTTCCATAACTTGGCTTAAAGCTCATTTAGTAACAAAAAATTTGTTTCTATTGCTTTGATTGATTTGTAGTATAACATATCCTAAAAATAATAGCCAGAAACTCAACTTTGGCACATGTGAAAATATTAAATATGACATAAATGTATTTACACAATATATTTAATAAAATGTTGGCAAATATGGATCCTTCTTTTGCGTTTTTTTTTTTGGCTTTATGATGTCTTTGGGACATGTCATGTATTGGTGTTATTACTACTTATTTTGAGTACGAATAATTGTTGTACTTACTGTACTTAGCTTTATATCTGCAGCTGTTTTGTGTGTCTGTGTTTTGCTTGTCTTTGGAACCGCTCGCTTCTGCCCACAGAAATGCTTTGACAATACTAATTGATTTCCACAGACAAGCAACAACACATACACACACACAGACTCACACCATTTTCATATGTTTTTGTGTGTATTGCGGTTTGTTGACGGAAGGTTTCAAGTGCGGCGCATTGGATTCATGAGTTGAAGTTATTTTTGCTAATTTCTTTCGTATTTCTGTGGTTTGTGCTGCATATTAACAAAACTGTTGCGTGCTGTTGTTTTTATATTTTTTAGCTAACTAACCATGACTGAAATCGATAGTGGGTAGTAGTATCACGGGTTCCTTGTACAAATATTTATAAGTAATTTTGTTTACCTAAAGTTTGGAACCATATGCTGATGGATGTAAAATAAAACCACCTCAGTTTAAATGCATAAAATGTAGCTGAGGTGTGAATGTTGTAGATGTTACAGCTCGAATGAGCATCCTGATGTTAAATATTTGAATGCTCTTTTATAAAGAATCTTCAAAAGCTCCAAACTAAAAGCAACATTTAACGTGGCTGACAGCAGTTTGTTTCTTAATAGTGTATATTTTTCCCATGATTATGTTTACAGTATTTAATATATCTTTATAACTGCTGACTGATTAATTATTTTCGAGTGACTGTTGAATTCATGCCTCTTTCGGCTTTTTGATTGCCGCATGACTATTTTTGCATAGTCTGGCAACTCTAATCTAAGCTCTAATCTTTTCACACATCCAATACAGCTTTAACTGTTCGCATTTCGTTTCCTAAACTTGTTAATTTTAATTCAAACAATTTTAAAATGTCACATCATGCATTTATGCAGCTTGTACCTCGATGTATCTCAATTAAAAGGAACACACACAATTTCATATGCCAAAATGAATGATGAATCACTTGAATACTTTCGGGTATTTGTATATACACTCACATTTGTATGAAGATACAATATGAACTACCTCGAAAAGTACGCACACAAAAAATGGGAAGATGAAGAAGCCAGGCAACGAAAAGACAACTCACTAAGGCAACTGTAGATGGTTGTGTTTGCGTAGGCAGCTAAAATACACACACACACACACCCTTGCACACACATGCAGCAGTGGCATCAACTCATGCCAGCACACACACATGCCACATGGCAACCCCGACTCCATTTACAGTGCTTTTCTTGTACTCGTACTTGGGTTTAAAAATAAAATGCAAAGTAAAACAAATTACGATATACGTATGCATGTATAAAAGGATGCACTACTGCTCTCTCACTCTCTCTTTCTCTATCTCTCTCTCTCTCTCTCTCTCTCTCTGTGTCTATCTATCTGTCAGTCAGTGCATTTCAAAGTCAACCATTCGGTTCGCTCTTTGTGCAGTTCATTAAAATATGTATTTAAAAACAGGGTTCCCAAACAGTTGCTCTTCTTGTATATCGCTCGCCTTTGTTTATCGTTTCAATTCCATATACAGAGCTCTTCCTTTATGATCATTATCTGTGTGCTTGTGTGTGTGTATTCAGTTCATAAAACTCTGCCCTCAGACACGCACACACACACACACACAGATGTGGCGCAAAAAACTTCTTTGTCAGCGATGCGTTGTCTGTTTTTCAGCCTGTCAGCAGACACATTTTCATCTCTGGCCGATTTTAATTGCATTTGCTAGGCGAATAACGGTCACCCACATAGAATGCGGTCTTACCAGTTAATCCATAGCTATAAAACAGCCAGAACCATAACCATCATTAATGACACAATTGCCGACGGCGACGAAGTAGATGTTGACGTCGTCGTTAGCAACTCATCACCAAACTGGTCGGCGAAATGAATCTGCACACGAGAAATGGGTTAAAGCACCGCTAGCCAAACCACTTTTGTGCTTGAGAAATAGCTGAATGCCGCCGCATGGCCAAAAGCATAGTCTTGGCAAATCAAGGAACATTCTAACGCACTCTCTGTCAATTGATTTTGCGTTTTCAATTAGCTCTTGTAGTACACTTACAGACTCCTGTGTGCCTCTGCGGGTACAGGCAAACAGGAAGTAGCAATCACCTACTACGTGCAGTAATTCGCAATTTTACAATTGTACGGTGACTCGTGATATTATAGGCCCATATTTTGCTAGATAATATTATAAATTATCTTGGAGTTTACTTACAGTTTACATCTGTACTCCAAAATATGAATATCTGAAAATAGACGCCGTTTTGCAAAAAACAAAATCCACTCAAAGAAACTTTCTTTCGGTAAGCTTCGATTTATTTTCAATTTTGATATTGGGATATTTGGAATATAGACATGAATTCAGTTAAAAGTTAGTACATATATGCGAGAGTTAAGATTACATTTCGTATTATTAATGAAAAGGTTGCACATGTTTTTGTAAATTTCAAAGCGGCAATTGGAAATATTTTTCGAATATAGAAATTAAATGAAAGGAGCGTCTCCATGGCTTTGCATATTGAATACGCTGCACGGAATTGAGCATCTGGCAGCTAATCCTTGTCAATAAAATCGTTTTAATTGCCAGCATTAATGAAGTTTCATTGATTTTGCAGTTAAGAAAGAGAGAGAGAGAGAGAGCCAAGCTTATATCTACCTCTAACGCTTGTTACTTAGGCATATAAAATGGGTTAAAGTACCGTTATCGAGGAAACTGTCAACTAACCAACTTTGGACTGTCAACTGGCTGGCTGCCCAACTGTGTCAGCGCTTGTTGCCATTTGTGGCAGAAGCAACCGCCGGCGTCGCATATTTTGCGTGCCATTCAACTAAATAGGCGATGATGCAGCTTTATATTCACACACACACACTCATAGAAACACAGCAACTTTCCTTCAGCGTTGTCAGGCTGAGTTAAAAAGTTTACATTCCTCTAGTCGTTTGTGTACCCTGAACGCATTAATAATTTTAAAAAGGCAATACTGAAATTGTGCAAAAGTTGTGTTACATGCAGAAGGGAAGCATGTTCGACTCGATTAAGTATATATATTCTTGGTCTGTATTAAAAGCTGAACTGATTTAGCCATATTCTTCAGCGTTTTTCTTCGCTCTAAGAGCTGAGCATAGGGTATTTCCTAGTCGAGTTGTCTCGATTATGCATTCTTAGTTATTTCTACTTTTATTACATGGCTTAAAAGTGGATTATACACTCGCGGCCCATCAAAAAACTTAATCGCTTTTACATGCTGTCAACTGACATCAATTTCCAGTTACTTAATTACGTTTTATGAGTTCGGTAAAAGGAAACGAGCTTAAAAGGAGTCCTAGCTGTGCCTGCTGGGCTATTTTTAATTTTTCTATTTTTAACCGCTTCAAAAGAAAGTTTCATAAAAGCGAAGATTTACCAAAATGTCGAAGCCAAATTAGGCTTAAGCCCACGGGTGCAAAATTATAATTAAACAAATTATAATTTGACCAAAAAAGGCTGATAAGCATATTTCATTATTTAGGTTTTTTGCTTATAAAAAGAAAATCGAAAACAAAAAACAAAAACCCAACAAAAATCGCTTTTCTAATGCACTTATCTTAGGATCTCTGCAAAGTACAAGAAATAAAAAGTTGGCTTTGCCACGCCCACCACTTAAATAATTAAATCAAAAGCTATGGTCCCATTGACACACTGAACAAAGGCGAGTGGGCGACCTTATAAGCATGCTGTGCTCTTCCTCTTCCACCTCCTCGGCCACAAAATTGACAGTAAATAATTAAAAAAGTATAAAAAGACAAGCCGAACCAAACAATGACCCAATAAAAACTTTCTGTCACAAACAATATGCAACATTAAAAACGCATCAAAAATTTAAGCGTTGCACAGCAACTCAAATGAAAATGGATTGCGTGCGAGAAAGAGAGAAAGAGACAGAGAGAGAGAGAGAGAGAGAGAGAGAGATACAGATACAGAATGAGATAATAGAGTAACAACTAGTAAAAACACCTGTGAAAATAAATAAGCTTATCGCAGGCGACCCACAAAAATTGGAAAAATGACGGCACACAAAGTAAACATGACAAATGTTGGCCACTCAAAAGTAAAGTATTGAATAAAGTGAAAAAAGAGATAAAGGGAGAGAGAGAGATAAAGGCAGCAGTAAAGGTAGGATGGCTATCAAATGGGCAACCCACATAAAGCGCCTACGCGAAACCGGAAAGCTGAAAAGCTTAAAGCTAAAGTTGAAGTTGAGGTTGAGGTTTGAGGTTATGTCAGCATCGCTGTGAGACGCAAACCGATATGAAAAAGCATGTTGCGTGAAGCTAGAAGAAGTTTGGCGCCAATTATATTGTGTGCCGCACACAGAAAATAAAATGAAAACGAAGCGAATCGAAAGAAAAAAAGAATTATGAAAAATTATGATTAAGTTGGAGCCGAGCCGGCAAAGTTTTACATATTTATGGGCAGCTCGTAAATTTCAATGCGGACGTGGCCCGCTGTCAATTGGCAGATACAGGATGCTCGGCCATTACGAATGGGGCGTAAAATGTGTGAATTTACGATGTGATCTAATGAACCAAACAGTAGTCAGGTTGAGAGTACACCCTCTGCACCCATCTCTTTTTAAGTAGTATATGTAGAGTATGTATGTGAGCATCGATAACACTTGAACCAACCAACGTCGACAACGTTCAATGACCCAGCACTCAGTCTCTCATTCACGCACTCACTCAACCAGTCATTCAGCCAGCCAGTCAGTCAGTCAGTCTTTCAACCAGTCATTCAGCCAGCCAGTCATTCAGTCAGTCTTTCAGTCAGTGAATTACCCATCAGTGTCTACTTAGTTGCTGCTCAGATAACGACTCTCCCAACTTCAAGTCAAAGTTGTCGTCTCTTCGAACATGTCATGTGCCATGCCGGCCATAAAGAAACCGAAACAGAAAAATAAAAATTGGGTTGACTGATTCAATTGCCGAGCCGCATAAGTCACGTTTTAGCACATACATAACTCGCGAATGATTAGCATAGCTATAGACAAAGCTCGCGTTTGTATGTCTGTGTGTATTCAGTTTTGTTCTAGTCTCTGTTCTCTGCTCTTTCGCTCACTGTGCTAATTGCATGATGATTGATGCCAACGCAGAGAGACACGCGAAATGTGGGCAGACAAGCTATGATTTGTTACTGCTGGTCAAGTCTTGCAAATGCTTGATATCAACACAAGCCAGAGACAGATAGAGAAAGTGAGAGAGTGACAGAGAGAGTAATGTGCATTATGTAATTCCTCAGAGCTCGTTTTTGTAATTAAAAGCAAAATCTCTTTTTATACTCTGACGCTAAAGATTCTTAAATTGCATGAAAATTATATTTACTGCAACTTGAAAGCTGAAGATGCCAATCTTTTAAGGTAAATTTCTAGAAATGGGCTTTGCCACCTGGTATCAGCAGGTTTTACTTTTGGTAACAGAGTATGCAACAGTCGGTTACACTTGTATTGCAATAGATCCTCAGATTCTATAAATTATGCGAATGTCGTCATTTTCCGTACAAATTTGACATCATTCTCTTAGAGCCGTGCCCAAATTATTAAGCCACAGACAATAACTGTGAGATTATCGTTAAGAACTCTCAACTGTTTTGGTGGTGTTGGTTCTTGTGTCCATTTATGACTAACGTTTATCTTTTATCATTGCAGCACGATGAGGCAACAGTCAGCTGCTGAACGATGAGGAAATCGAGTCCACATGCGCGTTATAAATGTTAATGAAGAAACCAAAAACGAAACGAAACAAGAACTCAATTGAGAGCAGCAGCAAAAATAATGCCAAACACAAGAATCGAAAACCACAACAACAAGAAGAATAACAAGAACAGCAACTGACACTTGAAATATTGGATGAACTGAGTCAAATGTGAAGCAGATGTGTGGCATGAAGTTGTAGCTTCCACTTTAATTCATCGATTGTTGTTGTTTTTCTCTGCTCTTTCTGGAAGCGAACGAATCAAATTGAATTGTGCAAGCAACCAAAAACAGCTTTATAAATTATCCAAACCGTAGCGAATCGAAAAATAAATGAAACAAACCCAGTAGCATTCCAAGTCGTAGCATTTAATACAACAAAAAGACAAAGACTCGTGCATGTCTATGCATGAGATCAACAGATCCACAAAGATTGGAGTAAGTGCAGCAGCAGCAGAAGCAGTTGGAGACGTCTCCGTGTTGCGGTAACCAAAATTCTCGTGTACAAAATGTCACTTGCCGACATGGGCACTGTAACACGCTCCACAGGTGGAGGAGGAGGAGGCGGTGGAGCTAGTGGCTCACGTCACTATGATCTAAGCAGTGGTGGCGGCGGCGCTGGTGGAGCTGCAGGCGGTCGCATGACGCACTCGTTGAGCACACCCAGCGGCGTCGATGGCACCCCCTCAACGCCCAGACATCGCGGCGGCAAGAAGCTGACGGTGCGCATACAAATGCTGGATGATTCGGTTACCATGTTTCAAGTTCAGGTGAGTGCTAAAGCAGCGTGTATTATCATAATTAAGAGAAGAAGAAGAGCCACAAAGAGGGGCTATCTTAGACACGCCGAAGATTAAATACGCTTGCAGACCTGACATCTAAATCTAAGAAAATAAAATATTTCTAAATAGTAGGAATGCAAGCGCTTTCTGCAAAATAATATTAAAGTAAACAAAATTAAAATAATAATGTTAAATGACAATTTCGATTTTTAAATTTGGGAAATGTTGAGAACTATTATGCTCAACGTTTCTGACAAAATCTATTCACTTATTAATCCAATTGTGACGTCAAGTTGCGAATATTTTATCTTAAATAAAACCCTAGTTTTACCAGAAACATTAAATTTGCGTCAGTACCGAAGCTAATTGTTTTTTTTTACAGTTAACGTTTAGGGTTATGCCATAATAGAAGTCATTTCAAATTGCTTTAGGGTCTATAAATTTGGTTTTATTTTTATTAAATTTTCATTGATTTATTGCTTGACATCCGCTTGCCCCAACTTCTTGATTCCATTCAAGTTTTCAATTACTTTTCGCCGCCACGACAAATAATGCTAAGGCTTCAGTTATTTGCGTCATGGCCTCTGGTTGCGAAGTGCGCAACAACTTTTCAATAATTCTATTAAAAAAGTTTCATTCTTGCTGCATTATCAGCAATTTTGTTGACTTTTCAATGGCAAGTGCCGCCCCCGCAACGCCATTGTATAGTTTATTTTTTTTTTATATACACATTACCTATTTGGCGAGATAAGCTTTCAAGAATGTTTCCAGTTATATATAAACCAAATTCAACTACAAAGCCTTTTGTTAGATAAATAAATTGACGTCAAAATAAAAGCCAAGAGCATTTTCTGTGTCATGGCAAATGAAACGTTGAAGAAAAAGCTGAGAAGCTGACAGCTAAAAGAAAAACCAGCAAACTACAATAAAAAGTGAATTTCACTTTGACAAAGGACTAAATAAATTGCGCCAAAGTTGTATAACTTTAATGAATTTATGAAATCGAAATGTGCAATGTCATGGAATAGAAAGATACAAATAAAGAATTTAAAGCTTTAACTTCCATCGGGAAATATGTGCATCCATTTAAATCGTCTCAATGAATAGTTTCTAGTTTGGTTATGCAAAAATGTATCAAATAGTTCATGGCTGTAAAACTTTATGGAACGTGCGTCAAAAACATTTTTGTCCAACTCGCAGCAAACAACCGCAGGTCAAATGAGTGTGGTTATCGTTTTGCTGACCCATCCCAACATTATATTACACACATAACGATAGAGGCCATTAGGGAGACCGAATAATACCCTGTAACTATTGGAATGCATTGAGGAGAGTATGTAGCCGAAAAATCGATATATATAAAAAAACAACTTTTAATTCCTATATTTTTTCAGATTTCATTTTATGTATGAAACATTTGCACTTTTTTAAAGATTTTAAAGCCTCTCATATGCAATACAGATACATATGTATGTATATATTATATATATCATGTATTTTTTGTATCAAAAAATAAGATTTAAGTATATATCAGAACCCAGACGAATTTTCAGAACCCTTTTACATGCATTCATAATGCACTTGACCAAAATTGCGCTTAACGCGTTAACAGCACAGAAATTGACTCGACCACAAACTGGTTATGGTTATGGTTATAGTAATTGGGCCTTAGTGGCTTTAGTTTAAGGGTTGCTTTTGCTGGCCATCTATTTATAGAGCTGCAGTCCGGGCGTTTGTGTCAATAGATTGCACAAGCGTTACGTATACGCAGCGTGTGCTCACATAAAGAATGAAATGGCTGTATGTTTGTGTGTTTTGTGTTGCTGGCAAACAAATTTGTTACGTGCTTCAATTTTTAATAAGTCCGCAGTGGACGACGACGGCAATGTGAGTAAATGGGAGGGTGGTGCAGCTAGTGGGTGGTTGGTCTGATTGGCCGTGGGGTGAACTAACAGCAGATGCTATAAAATAGTTTTGCATGTGGCACTTTAAAAAGCGCTCAACATTTACAGTTGCAGCAGCAGCGCCTCAAGTGCAACTGGTTCACAAGGGTTTACTCTTAAGCCCAAACCAAGCAACCCGCACACATAAGCACCACAACACAACACAACACAGCACACCACAACACACACACACACACAGATACAACAATGCCGGCAGCAGCCACAACAATAGCTTAAAATGTGCAGACAAACTATAGTTGCGGAGGCTGTGACTATGAGATATCCTTTTAGATTAATGGATTAAATAACAATTTATTTTTAATCTAAATTTAGTAAGAAATATTTTGATTATTCTAAAAATATAACTTTTAATATATGCACGTTTCACACCCTCCCTTGCGCCTTGCTTAGATTACAGGGTATAACAATGGTGTAACTAAAAGCAACCTTTTCGTTTGTTGCAACAACAAATTTTTCGCCCCACTTTACGCCGTTCTCAACATGTTTGCAAAGTGAGCGAAGCCTTTAAAATGTGTTTGTCTACTGTGAGATGGAGGGGGGTTGGGTCTGGGCTTTGGTTTGGGGGTTGAGGGCAACCAGGGTGTGGCCACTTCAACTAAAAACCGAGTAAGCCTTTTGCTTGCCTGGGCTAATGTAGCCAGGAAGTGGAACAACACAGAAACAACAAGAAGAACCCATTAACAAAACCCAAAATGACTAAAAGCAATACACAGCCACACAGAAGGAACCCGGCAAATGCAGTAGTCGACAAAACAAGAACACAAGAACATTTAGCAGGGATGGCAGTCGTCCTGTGTTCGCATTAATGCATTTTGCGGTCAAATGGAGCTAAATAGCAACAAGAACGAAATGAACAACAACATTGACAAGAATTGGTATCGCATATGTGTGGCCACAGTTCGTAGACCTCAAATGAACCTCAGACTGAGCCAGAAACAAAAAAAAATTAAATAAAATAAAATAAAAGCCAACAAACAAACTTTATTTTTGGAGTCGGCAAATGGAGGGGCGCAGTCGCAGCCGCAACACTTCCTCCACCCGACCAGCTACCTAGAAGAGAAAAAACATTTTTTTTTTTTTATGTTGTTGATTTGTCGGCAGCTTCTGTGTTGCTTCAGCTGTTGGCTGCCTGCCTGCTGTTGCCTGCTTACTCTGTGCTCTTGTTGGCCCGGAACACATTTTGGCCGTCAGCCAAACACTGTGAATGCCCTGCCACGCCCGGCTATAGGCACCAGCCGCCCCCTCTGTGCCGGCCCATGTAGCACTTGTCGCATTAATCTCTTATGTATGCGTCTCCACTTCCACTTCGGAGTGGACCTTTATAAATAATTATAAATTTAAATTCACATTTTGTATATGTTGCCAAACTTTATCTAACTCGATGTATGTATGTAGATATATGTATGTATTTCGAGTACTGATTTATATATTAATGCAATTTCTGTTAATGCTTGGCTGGTTTCCTTTTGTACAACAGTTGCGCAGTTGCAGTTGCCAAAGATTGATGTGATTGCAGGTCGCCTTCGTTGGCAGGTGCTGCACTTTTGGGGGCAAGTGTTCAACTATAAATAGGATTTATTTTCTGGCATTTGATATGCTGGGGCATGCTACCAAGCTGCTGACTGAGTGCATTTAATGCCTTTGCGACTTGTTCTTCCAGCTAAGAAGAAAAGTTTTCGTTTGTGTTTTACTTACACTTGAATGTATTAACTATCTCCAAGTTATGGAATAAGGGAAAATGTGAGCACAGGGAGAATAGAGCAAATAAAGTTTCTAATGCGTTGAGTGAGTATATTTTGGAACCACCTTAATTTAAAAGCAATCTTTTTGAAACTTAATGTGCCTTTGCTGAAGATAGTACATAGGTCGGGGATGACCTATAATCGAACCTCTATGTCATATGGCTGTGTTAGGAACATTCTCTCGAAATATGAGTTTTAGGAAACTGTTCTGTTCTGTTCCGTTTTACTGTAATAATAATTAAAATTCAATCTTAACTTTTGTCCCTTTAAAAATTACTTCGTTTCTATTAAAAGTTTTATTTATTTCCTTTGTGTTTTATCGCAATCAAATGAATTAAGTTTTTATTTAGTGAGTTAATATTGTTGTTATAAGTTTATTTGCGTAGTAGCCCAATGATCATTGTGACCATATTGGATCGATTTATTGATGCTAATCTAATCAATTATGACTTTACATACCGGTATCCATTCAACTGTTATCCAACAGGTTTAGGCTTATCTTTGACTAGCATCAGCTTTATTTGGTTAATAGCTAAATTTATTTATGTTTATTTATATTACTTTATTTACAACATTTTTAGTTATTTATAAATTTAAAAGCAGGCAACTTTAACAAAACTTTTCCATTAGTTGTGTGGTAAATTGAGCCCTCATATCTGAAAATTTATTACGCCAGGCAGCTGTTTTAATTGACAACAAAACTTCCAAGTGTGTGTGTGTGTGTGTGTGTGTTAACTGAGAAATGAACAAAAGCCATACAACATTGCAGCTAGAGGCAGTTAAATAGCAAACCACGCCCACAAAGCAAGGGACAACAACACCTGCAGGGGGAACGAGACCAGATGACACTTGCATCTCTTGCGGCTCCAGCGACAAATTGAACGACAGCCAATTGTCAGCACACACAAATATTTGTGTGTGTGTGTGTGTGTGTGTGTGTGTATGTGTGTATGTGTTGCTTAGTTGGTGGTTTGCTTTCAGTAGCAGCTTCCTGTGGCAAGTCCAGTTGCCAATGCTTAGTTGCCGCGCCGCGCCCAAAGTTAATTGGCTGTTTGTAGTTGTTGAAAATCCCAAATTGGTTTAGTGGATTGGCCTACAAAGCAGGCCACCCTAGATAAAAGTTCGTCTAGGGAAAATGTCAAAGTTTGGGTGTGGCTCTTTGGGCCATTGTTTTTGCGACCCATTCGTCCATCCCCTTCAGCTCACCAAAAGCAAGTGCAGTTCCTGGAGCTGCCAGGCTCTTCTGCGGCTCTTCTCATGGGAAAACCCGCACATTTATCTTTTGCCTTAGGTTTTCTTCATCTTCTTGTTTTCCAACTCCTGTTGTTTGCCAAAATTAAATTAAATATGCCTCAGTTATTGTGTATACTGGCAAAGCTTGTGTAAATTTCATTATAGTTTAGCAATTAGTTGCAACTGCTGCAGTCCAGGCTTTAGGGCGTGGCACCACAAGGGAAAAGTTGTGTAAATGTCATAAATAGTTTGTGGGACTGCCGTCTGAAAGGGAATTCAATTGTGCTTTTGTTGCAGCAGCTTCAAATTTATGGCCAACACGGTTGCCAGATTATGTTGCCAATTATGTGGAGCATTTCCAGTAAAGTTATTGCTGTTCTAGTAATTAAATGAAAGGCGTCCAATTTACGACTCTTTTTCGATTTTAGAGTTTCCTGAAATAATTTGCTGTTTTTTTTTTTTTGAGTTGCGTTCCAAATTCTGAATAATAACTACTGGCTCTGCTTTTAGTTCCTGTGCCTGATGGTTCTCGTTCATCAAATATGCTGTAATAAAAAACTCAATTTCTCTTATATGGATATAAAAATAAACAAATAGTTAAATGTTTTGTTTCCCTGTGTTTTACATACATCAACTTCTTTAAGTATAGTCTTGATGCTCAAACCGAAATGTTCTCGCAGCTGTTCTTCATTAGTTCAGATACGGTACAGCTTTGCCAGCTGCCGACTATCTGGACTATTTCATAGTTTCCACGCACAACATCGTCCAATAAATATGCAATGCAATGCCTCATTTATAGTGCTCAAAATCGGTTACATAATAAATCCGAATCTCTGCCCACAATTCGCTGCCCCACACTTCATCAGCATATTTCCCAAATGACCTCAACTCGACACGAAAATGTTGCGCAACTTTCCGTTTTTATTTTCGCCATTCTTTCATTTTTTTTTTTTTTTTGTAGGGTTCTGTTCTCATAAAAAATGCATCAGCTGTGCTATTCCTTTGTGTGTCGGCAAACTGTTTGTTATTTCATTGTTTTAGTTGAACTCGTTGCCTGCTTTCGGCACACATTTCAATTAAAAACGGGGCGACCCTTTCAACAGGATTCCGCATAAACATTATTCATCGCGCTACATTTGTATATGTATATGAAAATTTATAGGCGATAATTTTTCACATACATATATGTACGTATGATTAATGACAGTTTTGTGTTGTCACGGCCAAGATTCGACCACGCCCAAAACCAATTTTGCAGTGTTGTATATTGCCAAAAACTGACACATAAAATATTCAAATATGACAAAGAGTTAGACGGAGGGAAGAGGGCTGGGTTGGAGATTTTAATTACATTTTGACACGTCCTGTGGGCTGATAGCATTTCAGTTAAGACAAGGTCACACATTGAAATCGAACTGGAAAGCAAGCACTTTGCTTGATTGCTACTCGAATGATATGCAGTTCCTGCTGAAGTGTCCCTTTATAGGAGCGGAGCGGACGTTAACATTTCGATTTGCCTAATGGCACACAGGTGTAGCAGCTGTTCAGGACTCGAGTCGGGTTGTTCGAGTCCCAAATTAGCATATTATGTGTGCCACATAGTCTCTAATCTAGACATGTGTTGATGCCGTAACCTATTAGCAAATTGAAGGACATCTCAAGGAGAGATACTGAGTTGAGTTCGTTTCTCATTTGGGCTTGTTTGCTGTGTTAATGAATTGGGACTTTACAGATATTGTCCATTCAAGAAGACATTCAGAATTAAATGCTCGAATTTATCACTTAAATTGGAGTCTGTGCTTATTCCACTCATTAATAATTAGTTGCCTGGCAATAACAGTTTTCCGCTCTGACGTTGCCAGTAAACAAATGATTTGTAATCAATTTTACGCACAATTTACGCACGACCTTCATCAATTGGGCAATTTGGCAACTGGGCTTGTGGGCGTGAGCAATCGCAGGCTTTGCGCGTTAGGCTTGTTGAAATTTAAACTGCGTTTCAGATTAGGCGAGCATAGTCCAAGCGCTGCCAGACGCCAGCAATTGCTCTGTGGGCGATGCCCGTCTGATTGTATTTAAATAAATTTCAATTGAGTTAACTGGCTAACCCAAACTGGCGACTGCTAACTGGGTCACTCGCCGGACTGGCTGAGCATCGTCGCTGCCAGCAATTAGTTTGTTGTATAAAATGTAGTTCGTTCTGCTCTTTGCCCGCTGCCAAATTGAGCGGAGTGTGGCGGGTTGAGTGCAAAGCAAATGCATATACACATTCATATATATTATTTAGCGCCATCTAATGGCATTTTTAATCAACTCAAATGGTGTGTGTCACACACAACACACACAACACACACACACCCATTCACAGTGCCAGGCCAACGTTGACTCTGGTGATTTATGCGGCGCTAAAACTTGTCGCCAAGTTGCCAAGTTTTGAACTGTTTTTATAAATAGGCTGTACTGTGCCTAAAGTCAAGCGAATGCATTGGGCGCTGACATTTGAAAAACAAAGCTTTCAACTTGAATAATATTCACGAAACTGTAGCGACTTTTATTAAAATGAATCCTTGACTTTTAACTTTCATGACATAGTCAAAAACTCAGGTGATTTTCGTGAGGAATTCCATTTGAAGTCTTTAATTTAAATGTAAATTTATTTTGTAAACTGTTTTTTTTTAACTGATTATCAAATATTTTTTTGGTTACAGGCCAAGGCTTTGGGTCGCGTGCTCTTTGAGCAGGTTTGTCGTCAGCTTAACTTGCTGGAAGCGGACTATTTTGGTCTGGAGTATCAGGAAATATCCACACATACCAAATACTGGCTGGATCTGGAGAAGCCCATGAATCGTCAGGTGGGTCTATCTCTCATCGATCCAGTGCTGCGATTCTGCATCAAGTTCTACACACCAGATCCAGCACAGCTGGAAGAGGAATATACCAGGTGACTCCAGTCAACATATTTCAGCTAAAGAGTATTTAAACTAACCTCCATTGCCTTGCCTTTTAGATATCTGTTCTGTTTGCAAATCAAACGAGATCTGGCCACGGGCAGTCTGCAGTGCAATGACAATACCGCGGCTCTAATGGCCAGCTACATAGTGCAGGCATCGTGTGGCGACTATGTGCCCGAGGATTATCCAGATCACACGTATCTGTCATCGTATCGCTTTGTGCCACATCAGGATGCCACCATGCAGCGCAAGATCATGGAGAATCACAAGAAGCACTTGTAAGCTATACATGATTTAATGTCTCGGCATTCTTAATTCAGGTGATATTCTTGTTTTATTTTTATTGCAGTGGCCAATCGCCCGCCGAGGCTGACCTCAATCTGCTGGAGACAGCGCGTCGCTGTGAGCTTTATGGCATGAAAATGCATCCCGCTAAGGATGTGGAGGGTGTGCCTCTCAATCTGGCCGTGGCGCACATGGGCATTACAGTCTTTCAGAATATCACGCGCATCAATACCTTCTCCTGGGCCAAGATACGCAAAATTTCATTCAAGCGCAAACGTTTTCTGGTCAAGCTGCATCCCGAGGGCTACGTACGTGTGAAGCCTCGAATAACAAATTTTGATTATTGATCATGTTTCTGCCTCTTTTACAGGGCTACTACAAAGACACCGTTGAGTTCTTCTTCGAGGGTCGCAACGAGTGCAAGAACTTTTGGAAGAAGTGCGTCGAGAATCATGGATTCTTTCGCCTCACGGCCGTGCAGAGCACACAAAGGCGCAAAACTCGTGTCCTCTCACGCGGCAGCTCTTTTCGGTGAGCACGTTGAACGGTTATTCTGTTAAAAAAAAACCTTACTTTAACTCTTGTTTTATTCCACATTGCCACATTTACAGCTACAGTGGCAAGACACAGAAGCAAATCATTGAATTTGTGCGCGAGAATTATGTAAAACGTCAGAACTTCCAAAGGTAGGTTATAAGTAAAACACGCCAACAATAACAACTGAAGCAACAACAAGCAGTCGCAGGCAGCAGCTTTAAATGCCTGTAATAATGCAATTTTAATTTCTTTTGTCAATTTTAATCGGTTTTTTAATATAATGCATTAATTTTTGATTACATTTACATTTTTAAGGGCTGTTTCTACCATACGAAAAATATGAATTAAAAAAAAATCGTTGGTAAAAAAAGCATTTCAGCATTTTAAAAACGATTTGCTCACTGACAAAATGAATATTATAAAATATTTCTATTTCACTTTTATACATTATTAAATAAGTACACACTCGATTGAACTTGATTTTAAAGCCTTGCTTACTTTTACATTTTTTGAAAATCAAAAAACCAATTTCAAGCTTATACTACTCCCCATATGAATAACCGATAACCAACCCTCAAAAAACTATGCCAATTGATTATGTGTACAATTTGATTGTGCGTTTTATAAACGACAGCAAAACCATTTTATAAAGAAACTCATCCGAACGCATTATGAATCATCAGCGTGCTCATTTTATTTCACTTGGTTTTTCGTTTCGACTGAATTTTGCTTATGAACTTCAATTATATTATTGTTTCAAAAACAGTCTTTAAAATCCCACAACTTCCCCTCCAGAAAAAAAACACCACATAAGATCTGGGCCGCATTGTGGCGCCAAGTCGAGAAGAGAAAAGAGAAGAGGATTAAAAAACCAATTGGTCTTAAGTAAAAATCAAAAACAAAAACAAAGCACAAAACTAAACTAAATCTAAAATATATATATATAGATATATATATTTATATATACAAAATGAAACAATTTAAAAGCAAATCTCGTAGTAAATTGTACAGAAGCAAACGACAAAAGCATTTCAAACTAAAAATCGATTTATTTTGTGTTGTTATTATTTGGAACATGTGTATTAATCAACGTCTTAATAATGTAGACAATCAGCATTCTTTATTTGTATACTAAATTTGGCAATTGGCAAATAATTTATGCGTACTAATTTCATATATCATATTTATATGTTTTAATCGAACCCAGCCTCTTACTATCGTATCCAAGCTAAAGTAATCATCAACGCAAGCCCATCATTAGTATACTGAACCTCATTCGCATCACATCACAGCTCTTTCCCCCTCTCATATCGTGTGTTGTATTTAGTCTAGTCTAGTTTGATCCCAAAACGTGTTATGCATCGTTTTGCTGCTTTTCTTTTTCAACCTGTAAACATGTGTGTTTTGTTTAGACTGTACACAAATCACATTGTTAACTAAATACCTTTGTTTGCCCCACTATCCCTAAATGTGTAGTAAATAGCTATATATATATATATATATATATATATATATCTGTGTTCTAACCTAAACCCTTAACGTATCTACTTATATAAGTAGCTTAGTCTGTACAATAATATTACAAATATATACAAAAATATATAGCGGATTTGTTTCGTTATTGAAAGTATTACCACATGCCTATGATGAGGTTCATGTTTCCGAGCAACATTTCTTCATGATGCGCTCTTCTTTAAGATATGCTAGGCCTATCCTTTAGCTAAAATAGTTTATGTTGTGTGCGTGTGTGTCTAATTTTAAGTTTTATTTTGTATTAACTAACCAATTTCAAAATTCTTTGCTTTAATTAATATATCCTGTTTTTAATTCCTTAAACTGATGCAATTGCCTTTATGCTAAAAAAAAAAACACAATTTTCTGAGCTCCTCAAAAGCTCAACAAAAAATCTAACTAAGAAGTGCTTAACCAAAACGAAAACTAAAAGTTAAAAAAAAAAAAAAGTAAATACGAAAATAAAATTACACTAAAGATGAACAAATTAAGTTGCTTAACTAAGATAAAAATCAAAAAAAAAAAAAAACTGAGCATGTGAAAATAAAATCGTGGTATCCTCTTGTCTTTTCTTTTGCTGCAGGTCTCAGTCGTTCCGGCAAGGGCCACTGAATGCTAGTAGCCGAAGTCAGTCGCATACGTATGTGAATTCCAGCATTTCAGCCAATCCCCTACTCCCAATTGACACTGGTTTGTATTTATTTTGTTCAATTGTTCGATTATTATATTTCTTGATTTATCGTTTATCGCTTATCGTTTCATTTCGTACATAGTTCAAAGAGTTTCTCTCTCTTGGTTTGCTAGCGGAATGTGTAGCCATGGCGATAAATTTATATCAATATAAATATATATATATATATATATATATACATATATATATATATATATATGATTTGCCATACTACTTGCATATTATTTTGTGTGTGTGTTTTATTTTTGTATTGCACGCTACAGCGGCATGGGACTATCGCAATCAATGCAGCGACTCGATGACCCCTTCTCTGACGAAGAAGGCAGCGGATACCTTGGATCGCCGACGCGACAATCCTACAGACCACATGCGTTCTCAAGTGAGTGCCACCCAAATATATATATGTATATATTTTGATTTGATTTCTAATCGGAATTATGGAATTATTGTTCACAGGTCACAGCAGCCCAGGTGGAGATCTATCAGACGAAGAACTATGCAGCGGAATCGCCAACCTCAGCGGAGGAAGCGGCATGCTCGGCGGAACGTCAACACCACTCGGCAGCGGCTATGGACCAAATGAATTCGAACCGCTCGCTTTCACCACAGGCTCCGCAATCGTGGACTTCACCCAGCCACAGCAGCAGCCAGGCACAGCGCGCTCCCGATCTGGCTCGTGCGCATCAAGGCGATCACAATATAGGTGAGTCCCATTATTTTTACTTGAATCTTACCCCTCCTATTTTATCTATATAAAATATAGTTTTATTAAGTTTGTGTTTTGAGACAATAACGGATCAATAAATCTGTGATTTTGATTACAAATCAGACATCATAATAGCCATTTTACTTAGACCCACATCATTAATATTTATATATAACTTAAGTTTATTTTAGCTCTAACTCTATTATTTATGTTCAAAGTATTCACAGTGGCTTTAACGCCACCTCAAGAATACTGCCCAGAAACCTTGATTTATTATGTTTTCAGTGTTTTCAGCCTTTATTTTTGTGATCATCAGTTGAGTTCGATACGTTTTCGGTTTGTTTCGGTTAAATGCTGGCTCAAACTTGTTCCCATCGTGCTAATGCTCAATTCTTTTAATTACGCGCGTGTTCAGGTCTGAGCCACTTGTCCCACTTGTACAGCAGCAGCACGCCTCGTCGAGTCTCAGTGGGATCCCAAGCGTATGTCCCTGCCTCGCCGCAGCTCATCAGCATCAGCACCAACATCAACAACAGCACTCACAACAACAACACTATCAACAGCAGCAGCACTGTGGGTCGCCATTCGGTGGATCTCAGCAGCTCCATGGAGTTGGAGGAGCAGGAGGAGGAGTTGCTGGAGCCTGCGGATTTGGAGGAGGAGGAGGAGGAGCCTATGGGGGAGGAGGAGGAATTGGTGGAGGAGGAAGCGGATTCGGACTTGACAGCATCTACCATCAATCGGGAGACTATGGTGGCAGTCTCACCGGCCTCAGCCATGGCCATGGCCAATGCCCGTCGTCAGCCGCTTCGCTCACAGGAGTCCCAATCGCAAACTGTCACCCCAGTCCATTATAGCAGTACCAGTTATTCGATGTCTAAACAGTGTATGTTGAACAATGCCAACGCCAATGCCAACTCAACCGAAACGGAAACCGACAACATCATCTACACTGACATCAACGATATGGGCCACTACAAATATCCCGATTTTCACAGCTCTCAAATGGAGCACAAGATCTCCAATAGCGAGCATCTAAATCTCAATGATCGCAACGATATCTATGCAACGGTCAATCGCAAGGCCAAGTCAAAGACCCGCGAAAAACACTTCAGCGATGAGTTCATCGATCAATCGATCCTACAGTATACCCGAGCCAAGCAGCTGGGCATTCAACCCGTTGCCGTGCCTATACCCGTACCAATGCCCATGTTACAGCAGCCTAGCACATCGGCCTATGCTGCCGCTCAGGAACGTAACTATAACAGCTTGAACTATCAATATCACAATGATCTGAATCATCCATCGGAATCGTCTTCCTCATCCTACTTTGGCACGGGCTTTGGCACAAAGCGTTGTGCACCAAATAATGAACGGGTGAAACTCGCCCAATCCGAGAACTATTTAACACCCTCAATGGACTCGCAGAGTTCCAGGCACACACACTCGCTGCCCCGCAACTCGGAGTTGTCTGGCGTGGATTCGGTGGATTCGTATGATAGTCACTATATAACACATCATCCGAGACGGAGCTCATCGGAGAAGCTCGAGTATCAAATGGCATCCGGCAATCTTTACTCCACGGCTCAGTTTGTTAAGCCCGAGCAGGCCGCAGTGCATTACATGGACGATGAGGAGGATCAGGAAGACGATCCGGATGGCGAGAACATCTATGATCAGGTGGAGCGTGAGTCCTGGCTAAAGAGCAGCTCCTGCAAGGATCTCTTCGAGCGCTACAGCAGCACCTACTACGATCGCGAACAACCCAAACCAATGACCGCCTTCGACAAAGAGTTTCTCTCTTCCAATCGCATTGATTCACCAGTCACGCGCTACGATGACTCAAGGCATTCCCTGTACGTCGTCAAGAATCATTCCATTGATGCGCATCAGGACTTTTCGCCACTTCCGCAAAGCAAGGTCTACTCATCCAGTTATCCGGGCAGCACGTACACCACCCAGGAGCACAAACGCCATCATGGACAGCAGTTGGACTACACTGGCTCACAGGATGATATATCTCAGGATAGCTATGAGCTGCTCGAGAAGTATGACATTGATTTCTTTAGCGGACGTCGCCGATCCGAGGATCATATGCGCTCCTGCTCACTGGATTCCGGTAACTATATACCCAGCGATGATGAGTCCGTCTCTGAGCAGCCCAAATATCGCTCAGCCATCGATGTCAAATCGAAATCAGCTGCTGATATTATGAATGAGATTTGGGATGCTGAAGATCCGCGCTATTTGCCACGCGAGAAGCTCTCCGTCAAATCGGATGGCAACTTTTACAAGAAAATTCAGGAGGCTCTGACGCGCAACTCCAGCCAGGAGAGTCAGAGCGAAATGTTTGAGACAAAAATTTCACGTAGTTCGGACTCGAGTAAGAAATCCCGTGACAGTCTATATCATACGGATAGCAAGAAATCGCGAGAAACAACCAAAAGCAAAACATCCGTGGCATCCAGTCAGGATTCCAAAGAGTCGCTTGTGGGCGATTGTTTTGGACGCAATTACGAGATGCCCACGACCACTTGCAAGAAGGTCAAGCAGTTCAACAAGAAGGAACTCTACGAAAAGTTTGCACAATCAAGTCAGGAGTCCAAGAGTGATTACTACGATGCCGTGGAGCCAGTTGTCGAAACGGATGCTCTCTATACCCGGCCCAAAGTCAAGAGTCACGATTGTCTGCTGTCCGACACGCACAGTTCGACGGCCAACAGTTCGTTCTATGACAGCCGAGATACATATTCCACCTTTCCGAGCAATAAGACGCATAAAACCTCCAAGGTCCATTCGATCAGTTTGCAGAATGTGGAAATTGAACGTAATGCCAAGTCCTTTGGCAGTAAATCGCCGGAAACTGTATCGACGCCGGCATCTGGGATGCGCTGCATGGAGAAGGACATCCAAACGGGTGACTCCATCGATCAAACGGCACCCATCAAGAAGGGCAACTCACAGTCATGTAAAATCTCGGCATTTCGACGACGTTCGGATAGCGAGAATATCTTTAGCTTCGATCAAGATCGAATTGAGTGCATACAAAAGTACACCAAGCAATGGGAGGGTCAGCCCAAAGATGACAAGGCCAAGCAAAGTCCAGAGTATCCGCTAACTCCCGAACTCATCTCTGAATTTGAGAAGCAACAGGCGCGTGTGGTGCATCAGAAAATCACACGCAAGGAGGAGCTAATGGCAAAGACCCACTTTGAGGAATACAATCCCATATTGGTGCCACTGAACTATACCCATGCCACTGTGGAGCGCACCAAGAGCGATCCCAACTCGTTAGCGAATCGCGCACGCCTTGTCAACAATTCGCGTCGTCATGTGCTGATGCATCAGAAATCCATAGATCTAACGCCAGCCGATTCGAGTGATGAGGATTATATCTACAAGCAAATACCAAGCGCACCACCGCTGTGCAAGGCCCATGGTAACTTTGAAATACCCAAATGTTTCGATGGTGGCCAACAGCCAGCCGCTCAAGTAGATTTACCCAAGTCTGGCTTTGAGCTGCCAAAGAGTTTCTTTCGCGACTACGAGCGACGTTTCACCAAGGTCCTGAAAGAGGATATACCCTATGTGTTGCACAAGCGACACATTATGAATGGAACGGCGCCCTCACCGGGCGATAAAAAGCATAGCAAGCCCAAATCACCAAAATCACCAAAATCTCCAAAGTCACCCAAATCGCCAAAGTCACCGAAATCACCCAAGGCAAACGCTGTAGTTGTGCCTGGACCGGCTGACTTTTTGCCAGACATACTGGATAGTCTGCTGCCGGCAGAGACCAAAGAGTTTCTTTTTACCCAAAACATTGATCTATCCAAGGTGGATCCGATAACACTCGAAATAGACAAAACAATACCAACTATACAGCTATCGTCGCCGAAGCGGGACATTACGAAGCAAATGGATGCATCGACGCTGGAAAAACTGAACAAGAAACTGAGTCAAATTGAGAGCGATTCGGCGACAAGTTCGCGAACCGAAAGCATGCAACAGCAACAGAAGCTGGAGCAAAAACAGATGGAGCTCATCCAGAGTCTGCGCAAGGAACTGCAGGCGAATGCGCGCAAGGCCAACAAGCCGAGGGTAATACCCAAAACAAAGCCATCGGGCAAGTCCAAGAAGGGTAAGACACGAATTACCTCATTCTCATCGGATGATGAGAGTCTGGACTCGGACGATGTCTTTGGTTCGGCCGAGGCCATACCGGATCGCCTGGAGTTCTCACCGCCGCAGTCACGCAAAGAGATCGAGCCCATCTTGCGCATCGAGCAAAGTCGCCTCATTTCGGCCGCCTGGGGTAGGGGACAAACAATGAGCTCCACTGAAATCGAGGGCTCACCGCCCCAGTGTCGCCGCCTGGCCGATCTCGAGAGTCGCTATCACACACAGAAGCTCGATCCACAGTACGCCAATGCGACGGAATTGCGCCGCATATCGGAGCGTTCGATATCGATACCCTCGTCAGAGGATGAACCGCATCTGCCAACGCGACGCATGGACGAGTGCACCAATGACTATCAGCGAAATGAAAATATTCCATCTCCAATTTTCGAGCATGCCGAGTTCTTTCGCAGCAATGATGACATCTACGAGACGTGCCACGAGGAAAAGATCACCGGCTGCGATATTGATTACACGCTGAAGAAACAAACGGCCAAGTCGAAGGTCAAGCTCATTGAGGAGATCATCGATTCGTCGATAGTGATGCGCTCGAAGGGACACGCTCCCATCTTGTTTGCCCATGCCAGACTAAATCTGTCGGAGGGTTCGGTTTCCCTGCAACGCCAGCATGCCACACAGCAGTCGCCGACAACGGAACGACGGACAAAGAGCTTGGATACGCCGGTTATATCCCTGCATCGTTTGCCACCGATGAACGCGTTCTCATCCAAAGACGACACCGTCGGCTTTGAGGAAGAAGGCGAAATTCTTGAGGAGAAATCGCTCGAGCAAGTGAATCAAACTGCACAGCAGGAGGATGATCTGGCAGATAGCATCCATTCATGTGCCGGTTCAATTCCCACACAGAGCAGCTACAATGCAAATGGACGGGATTCACTGCTCAGCGCTGTGACCATTGACAGCGAAGAGCTGCAGTTGCTTAATCAATTGAAATACATTGAGAAGATTGCGTTACAGGGTGTCAAAATCAAGGACAAGCGAAAGTCAAAGATGAAGCTGAAGAGTGGCGATCATTTGATATTGAATATACCAAAATATCGATTCACTGACTGGTCACCGTACAGTTCCGCAAACAGTTCACGCAAAACATCGCCCGGCGTTTCGAGGGCGAGCAGCATCGAGAGCACCGGCAAGGGTAAACTAAAGACATCGGAGCCGTACAAGGGCAAGCATATATCGCGCAGCCGGCCGGAATCGAGACGCACCAGCGCCGATGACATCAAGGCTGGCAGAGATGGCCGAGGTAGCAAGAAGTCAAGTCCCAAGGAGCGTCCGCGCTCCATTGAAATGCGTCGCCTGAGCAAGGACAAGAGCAAGTCGCAGGAGGAAACCGAGGCGGACATTGCCAAACGTAAGGAGCGCCAACAAAAGCTGTACGAGTCAGCAATGAAACAAACAATAACAATGCTGAGCCCGGTTAAGGATACGCTACCCGCTTTTCCAGCGCCCGAGGATAAGATACTGGTGAAGACCGAGGGCGATAAGATAATCATTGAAACTGAATTCAAGTCCAAGGCGGAGGATCATGTGCTCATTGCGAAGGCACCGCGCAAACTAGACACTTCGTTGGTAAAATTCAGTCGCAGCTTTGACGAGGGTCGCAGTCCCGACAAACTGGACAAGGCCAATCGCAGTTTCGAGGATCGCAACAAATCGTTTGAGGACTCCGAGAAATCGGATATACCCGAAGACATGATGATTAAATCCCCAAAGAAAATCGCAAAAGCGCAGGAAATCAAACAGAAAATCGAGGGTAGCGTTGTCCACAAGAAAATCGATGGCAAATCGAGTAGCCTGGAAAAACCGGCTGAACATCATTATCTGGGCACAGATGTCAAGGCACGCAGTCTGGATGACAAGAAGAAGGCCGAAGAGAAGCCAACGGCAGTTGTGCGAAGTGCAATTGGAGATCGTCGGATGTTCGCCCATCAGTACAATGTCCACGAGGACATCGATATGCAGGCGGTGATCTCCGAGCGTCGTTCTCTGGAGATACTCAAGCGTTCGTTACCATCGGAGGATACGCGCGACAGTGAATGCACCCACAGTCGCAAGGCATCTACAGCGGACAGTCTCGACTCGTTTGTGTCGGTGGATGACAGTCATTCGCCGGCGAGTAAGTCTCCGGTGCCGCCGGCGGAGGGTTATCCACATCGTGTGCCCACCATTGAATGCGAGGAGCCCTCAATCGAGGAGGATGACAACTCATCGGAGCGACGTCATCTCAAAGTCGATCGTCACGATGTCAATCGCCTAAGCTTGGATCGCAGTCGTAGCGATGAGACGGGCTCCTGGATAACTGTGGAGTGCGATGAGTTTATTGGCTCTGATACCTCCGATAATGAGCCGCGTACCTTGGAACCGGATCGCAATATACTGGAGACACAAGCCACATTGGAGGATGCCGTTCCGTTGGAGTATTCCAACTGCGCCACGCCCACATCCGATTTAAATATACTAGTTACGCCGCCCAATTCCAGTCCTATGATTGAAAAGTCCGTGCTCGAAACATTTGAGAAGTACACGTCAGAGAGCAAGAAGAAGTACAGCCTGGAGAAGCAGAGTGACAGATCAAAGAGTTCGGACTCCTGGACCAGCGGTGAGAAGGATACAAGTCCGCAGCGACAGCAGGATTGGAGCTTGTCCGTGGGCAAGGAGAAGAGTTCCGTCGAAGAGGAGTCTAGTGTTAGCTGCTCCATAGCACGACCCTTGGGCATATCCCAAGATTTTGGCAACGAGGAAGCGAAGAAATGTCTGGAACTAAAACAGCGTATGCTCAAGTTGGATGTGGTGGCCAAAGATGGCGATGTCACGCCCACTGACTCCAATGAGCAGACACCAACCAACGAGCTAAAGATAATTGTGAAGAAACCAACAACACCAACACTGGAGAAACAAAGTCCCATCGATTTGGGCATCAGCACCGAAAGTTATCTGGATCCCATTGAGGAACGCATTGCCAAGATACTGCAAAGAACGGAGGACAGTGAGTCTAGTTCGGGCGGCTCACGCAGACCGCCTAAAATCGAGAAACCGGCTCGGGCCAATGCTGGCAAAAAGTTATTGGTGGCCAAAGCAGAAACTGGAAAATCTGGCAGTGATCGCAGCTCGCAGGAATCCAGATCCAGTTTCGATTCGAAGGGATCGCTGAGCGTTGAGTCGCGCGGCTCCTTTGAGACGGAGAGCAGTTCGGGCTCGCTGGGTGCAGCTCAGCGACGCGGTGACTTGGCCCAAAAGGAGCAGCAGAGCACATGGAAAGCATTTCCCATCGAAAGTTCGAACAGTTCGAGCACAGATGACCCCTGGCATCATGTGGAAACCGATGGTGGATATGAGCGTTACGATGCACAGAATCCATTGCGTGATTCCTCGGACAGTGACATCAAGGAGGTATCTCCGGATGAGCAAAAGGAGAGTGACACCAGCTATCAGGACGATCTCAATGACTTTCCCACCACCTTTGGCTATCCGGCAATGACAAGTACACTCGGCGGCATTGGTGTAAATCCCACGGATATTATTGGCTACAATACGGGCTTTACTTTGGGTCGCACCCTATCGAGGATCTCGGAACGCAGCACTGCATCGGAGAAGTCCAGCATGGAGGATGATGTTAGCAAAGCGTCAACACATTCGGTTAGCATGCGAGATGAATCTGTCGGTTCAACGGATCATCAGCCCAGTCTCAGTTCGGACTCGCGTAGCAATACAAATCTTGCCTATATATCGGATGCAGATCGTCGCACCTCGGCAGAAATGCCGGAAATACCATGCGATTCGGCAACGGCAGATCGGCTGTCCAGTATTGGCAGTTGCCACGAACCGAAATCACCCACCTTGGTGACTGGTCGCTTTTCGGTCACACACGTCGATGAGCAGCAGCCCGAGGATAAAGAGCGTCACACCCTGATGTGTCTTTCAAATGCGGGCAGTCAGGATTCGGAGGATTGGCCGCTCCCGGAAATACCATTCGATCATGTGCCCGTGAAACCGCCAGAGACAATCTATGCTATGCCAGATCTTGATAAGCCGGTGCCTAAATCCTTCTGCTGGAAGGCAAGCATGGCATTCCAGCAATCCCAAGATTCGATTGACTGGCCCTCACCGCCCTCCAGCACCATCGACGCACCCATTGTGGTCGAGAGCATTGAGACCTACTATGCCAGTGAGGCGCAGAGTGCCGACAAGGTCATGCTCGAGGAGGAGTTGGCGACCAGTGCAGCAGGACCACCGGATGCGGCCAAGGTGCTATCGTATGAGGATACCGCTTATCTAATGTCCGCCGCATTCGAGGATAATGATTTTGGTAGCGAACAATTGCAATTGGATACAGTTAGTTGCCTGAGCTCAACATTGAGTGCTGCATCCTGTTTATCCTCCTCGTTTAATGTCAGCTGCAGCACCTCATCCACACAGCCGACGGCGAAGGCAGCCGGAACTGGAGTACGCAGGAGCTCCAAGAGCCCGGAGGTGATTGTGGCGCAACCCACACGCTCGCCAGCACCACGCAGCCCTCTCTCCGAGGATGAGCTCTTCTCCAGCGATGATGTCTTCATGCCGGGCACCATCAAGGTGCAATTGTCACCGGATGCCCAGTTGCGGAAATTGTCGCGCGGCTCAAACAATTCGGATACATCGATTGATGACATACTGTCGGGTAGTACGTATCTGGAAGATCAGACAACGGTGCGTCGCAACTATGAGGCACGCTTGAGCAGCGGCGGTGGCAGCTGCAAGAAGTGCAGCCATTCCAGTCACTCCGAGGAGGAGACCAGCTCCATTGGCACCGATCTCGATGGCACCGTGCGCATGGGATTGCAGCAAAAGAAATGTACGCACAGCTCCCACTCGGAGGACACCTCGATCGGTCTGAGCATCTCCGAATGGTCAACGGGCACGAATACGGTACGTCAATATGCCAATCTGTCCGGATCGGACAGTCTGTCGGCAGTCTCAACGCATTCGTGTGCCAAAAGCGAGAAATCTAATCACACCAAATCGAGCATTAGCTCGATTAACAAATCGGCTGAGAGCCTCAACGAGCAGAGCGGCAGCTATTCGCACAAGTTTAGCGGCGATAATGGCTCCTCCGATGGACTGCGCTACGACATGTTGTCCAATTCCGAAACGGATAAGTTGAGTGAGGCCACCTCGGCGACGCGTAGCGATGATACGACCTTAACCCTTACGGAAATGGCGCACACCATCAGCGAGTGGTCGACGTCGAGCAGTCGCACCCTAGTCGGTGCTGGGGTTGTGCCCGGCGAGTATTTGCCGCTGAAACAGACACGCGTGCAGCCCAGTCTCAGCTCGCCCAGCGAGGAGAAGCGCTGCTCTCTGCCCCAAATCCATCGACGCAGTGGCAGCAATGGCAATCCGACGCGCACCACGCAACCAACAGATCACCAACAGCTTGTTGATCAGCCCGTGGAGACAAATGCGGCCGCACGCAAACGTCGCTCGCTGGAAATGATGTCGAAACTGTATCAGAGCCAGGAGATCTGTTCCGAGTCAGAATCACCGTTTGTGGAGCGTCTGTATGCGCACACTGAGAAGCTGACCGAACGCTATCAGAGCCAGGAGTTTGTGCCACTGCATACGCCCGCACCCGGCAGCCACCAGACCACCACCCAAATCCAGACGCAACAATCACAGCAATCGCAGCGTCAAAAGCCACGAGCACCACAGCCACCCACAAAGCCCAAGCCGGCGGTGACGCGACCCATAATGCAGGCATTGCTCAACAAGATGAAGCAGCCGGGACTGGCGGAGCAGGCAGCTGCTGCTGCCGAGGCAGAGGAGGCGGCAGCAACAGCTGCAGCAGCAGCAGCAGCAGCTGCTCAGGTAAAGAGGACACCGCCGCCCGTGCCCAGTGTGCCGCCGATTGTGACGCCCAGCGATCTGCCTGGCAATGTGGGTGCACCACCACCCAAACCACTGGCCAAGCATCACAGCTACGACGATAAGACGCTGTCCAAGACGCAGATACGTGAATTTAAGACCACAAGCAAACAGTTGCGGCAATCGAGCTCATTCCACGAGCATATGCTGAGCAAATCGCAGCAATCCTCTCAGGAGCTGCCCATGCGCATCGATGAGGAACGTGATCCGCATTCCACCTCATCGGCCACCAATACGACAACCACAACAAATACCCTAAACAGCGAGAGCACCGAACCCAATTCCCCACAAATGCCACAACGTGCCGATAAATTGATACGCTGCTCCCCCTACTATTCGAGCAGCCTGAGCTCGGAGTCGCCACCCAATCAATTGGTGCAGAAGCCGCCGCGGAAGAGCACAGCCAGCAGTCAGCTGACAGCAGTAGCTGTGGCCACAGCCTTAAAGAGTCCACCCAGTGGCAATGATACGGACAGCTCGCTGGATGTCCGTGGCGGTGGTCAGGATGCTGCCAAGCAGCTGCGTAGTCGTGGATATCGCAAGAAGCGACAGATGCCCGTCAAGCGGATGCGTGCCAATCTCAATGCTGCTGCATTGCTGGAGCAGGCGGAGAGCAGTGAGTGCTCCGAGGGTTATATGCCCGAAATGGATTCGGGTAGTTCGGAGTATTCGTATCAGCGTGATGAGCAGTATCTCGAGTTCGATGAGGAACTGGAGCGCGAGCAAACCGATGACTATGAGGATTATCCGCAGTACAGTGGCGCCACCAGCAGCAGCAAGTTCGAGAGTCTGGACATGAGCGAAAATGTGGATGAAATGGGCTTTCCACGCTACGATCGCTTGGGTCACATCACCAAGCCCATGTATCAGGCCATGTCCTCGGATAGGCCAGCGCCAGCTAATCATCCCATGCCGCCGGCTAGTGGTCAGCCCATTAAGCCAGCGCGCACCAAGAAGCGACAGCTTAAGCGCGAAGATTCGCTGGGGCCCAGCACCTCGAGTGCTGCAGTGCATCAGCAGCAGCAGCAACAGCAGCCGTATCATGGACGCAGCTACTGCAATCCCGAGGAGAGCGAGTACGAGTCTCGCGGCGGTGGGCTTTCCGATGATTTGGCTAACTCGAGCGAGGATAGCGGCGCCGGCGCCATGGGCACCATACGCCGTGGCGCCAGTCGCTCAACGATCTCAACGGAGGCGTCCAGACAGCAACATCAGCAGCAGCAGCAACATCAGCAGCAACATCAGCAGCAGCAGCTGCCCTATCCGGACTTTCTATCGGACTACGAGACGGAGCCCATCGAGTACGAGCGTTATGCGTGTGGTCTTGACATCCGGGTTGATCCGCCACCAAAATTCCATGACTCGGATGATCTCAGTGATCGTTAATGCAGTCGAAGTAACAAAAGCAGCAGCACCAGCATTTTCCCATTTCTTCAGTTGCCTTGGAAATTTTTAGAATCAACTCTACGACATTTTTTACACACGATCCAAGTATATAACTTATTTATAATTGAGACTGATTTACGACAAACCTAAAATGAAAATACCAACAAAAAAAAACGTATATATATATATATATCCTACAATCCAACAAAAAAAAAAGAAGGATTATTGCTGCTAAAGAAAAAACTACCCGGAAATGAAGGAACTTATAACATTCATTATATAACCCAAAAAAAAGAGGCGTTCAACAAAATCAAACTTACTAAAATTTTAATCAAGAAATATTCAAATATATGAAAATGAATAATCGAGATTGTCAGTGGACGAGCATGGTTACCGTAGTTGGAGTACCCTCCTTATATAGAGTATTTATACATACATACATATATATATATATATATATAAAATGTTATCGAAGCTGCAGCTCCACACAAAAGAAAACAAACAAAAAAAAACAAGCAAGCGAGTTGGCAAAATTTTAATGCACTGTTTAATCATCGAATAATACGAAATATTTAATTGTTATTTAGCTAATACAATGAACAAAAGTCAGATTGAGAAAACGTTTTACGATTAAAGTTGTAAACAATTATATTAAATATGGATGGATTGAGACAAGTATTTTAATTACTTATGATTAGTACTCGATCAGTATTATTGTATTACCTATGCTATAAGTTCCAGTTAAACAATCAACGCTTCAAATTACATATATAAGTCGAGTTATCTGAGTTATCAGCAATGCCAAAAACAAACAAAAATCAAAAGTATTAACTTGTTCCAAAATATGGAAGCACTCACAGTATTCAATAATGATCTATATCTGGGACAACTTAAGATCTCTTACGACACTGTTTGGTCTTTACGTAAAATGAAAGCATTTATTTCATTCGAAGAAGAAAAGTCAATCTTGAAACTTTTTTATTCAATATATATACATATATATATGTCTTAATTATATATATATTTTATATAGTTCATGTGCTATATAAGTTTTGAATTTTATGGCAAAGTTTTAATAAGCAATGGATTGAACCATTAGTTCTTATTCGAATATATTCACCAAAAACCAGTTGTATTAGCTTTAGTTCTAGTACATAAATGTGCCAAAACAAGAACAAAAAAAATCTTTAAAAATACAACAACCAAAATAAATAATAATAATTAATAATATTAGATGCCAAATCGAAGCGAATTATATTTGAAATCTATAGTAGTCAATCGAAACCCTGTTAAGTTTTGAAAACCTCACATAATAATAAGATGAAGGAATAAATCGTTAGGAAATTGTTAGGAAAGTTAAGAGGAGCTCGGATATGTTATGGGTGTCAATGCGGTTGTTTAGGAACGCACCCAACGTACAATAAATTCAAATATTTATCGGATCAAAAGTATTTAAATCAAAAAAATCAACCACTTCTATTGGCATATACATATTATACTGTGTTTAGGTTTAGTCAATTGAATTAAAATCTACATCATTCGGATTGTTTGTTGTCTGTGTGCGCTAGTTGATTTTTGAGATTGAGTATTGCAGATTGGAAATTTGATATCGTTTTTACCTGTTCTTTAGTTAGTTAGTTTAGGCAAACGTTTTCGAATGAATCATACAGTTTTCTACAATGTTTTTGTAATCCATTTTCTGTTACCCGATGGACACAATTATTGCCAACTTCCAATTTACGAAAAGACTAGCAAATAATTTATCCAACATAAAAAGTAAACAAATAATTCCTTCGAGTGCAAATGAAATGTTTATTTAGAGTAAATTATATTTAAATATTGAAAACAAATACAATCTTAGCTGAATTTTAGCCATTAAGTATAATGAAAAGAAAACAACTCGTTCCCCACACTTTCTAATACCACACATACACACTCACACACACACACTCACACACACACACACACATTTAATTTAGACAATTTTTAACAACAATTTATTGAACGGAAAAAGTTTGAATTAATACACAGAAAACAATCTATACACGATGCAAGCGATTAAAAACAACATAAATTAATTATATAGAAAGATAAATAAAATACAAATAAAAACTTCATTAATCAAAATAAAGACACAGTTTTTAATTAAACTTACAATTATTATTCGCTTATTAGTTAATTGCAATTATTTTAAATCAATAATTATTTTATAAATATTCTATAGAATGTATTAATTAATTGTACTACTTTACTTTTACATGCATGCCATTCTTAATTATTATGGTTTGTTGATTTTTTTTAATTTTTCTAATTTTTGCTTTACATTTTTCTTTTCATTTGCGGTTGCTTGGGGCATTGCAGATGTGTACCACGGCATCAATGGCAACATGTCGCTGGATAGACGCGGTGAAATTGGCACGCCCCCGAATCGTTACGATCTCACGCTGGGCTCGGACAAATCCTCATCGCTGTCGCGCTCCGAGGCGGGCACCTACGACGTCATCCAGGCAGAGATACAGCATGCCAAGCGGCAGGAGCTGGCCACTGGCGTCGCCACCGCCCACAATGGCCACAACGGCAATGGAGGAATGCCCACTTCGAATAGCCATAGCCAAAACCATAGCCATAGCCATGACATCGAGGTCGAGGTGAAGAAACGCAAATGGCCCACCGAGCCGAGCTATTTCCTTGCCAAGGAGCTGCTAATGACTGAGCGCACCTACAAAAAGGATCTGGATGTGCTGAACAGCTCGTGGCGGCAGGTGCTCAGCCTCGAGGATGTGGAACAGCTGCAGCCGCTGTTCGAGCTGCTCGACTCGCTTGCCCAACATCACAATTTCTTTCTGCGCGACATTGAGCATCGCATGGTGATGTGGGAGGGGCGTGGCAATCACGACTCCCATCGCATTGGCGACGTCATGATGAAGCACATGGGCGCACTGCCCATTTACGATGAGTATGTGCAGACGCATCAGGATATACTGCACTGCATGAACGACATGTACGAGTCGGATAATCGCTTCCAGCAGCTGTACAAGGACTTTGAACAGCAGAAGATTTGTTATCTGCCCATTGGTGAGCTGCTACTGAAGCCACTGAATCGCCTGCTGCACTATCAGCTGTTGTTGGAGCGCCTCTGCGACTATTATGCCGAGGAACACATCGATTATGCCGACTGTCAGGCCGTCTATCATCTGCTCATTCGCACTACCAAACAGATACGCATCCAGCTGCCCGATTCCGCCAACTTTGTTGAGCTCTGCGAGCTACAGCGCGACATTAGCTTCGAGCAGCTGGTGCAGCCCCATCGCCGTCTCATACGCCAGGGCTGCCTGCTGAAGCACTCGAAGCGTGGCCTGCAGCAGCGCATGTTCTTCCTTTTCTCGGATATACTGCTCTATGGCTCCAAGTCGCCGGTCGACCAAAGTTTCCGCATACTCGGCCATGTGCCGGTCCGTTCGCTGCTTACGGAGAATGCCGAGCACAATACGTTCTCCATATTTGGCGGCCAGTGTGCCATAACGGTGAGTGCTGGCACCACCGCAGAGAAAACTCTGTGGCTAGCTGAGCTCTCCAAGGCAGCGGCCGACATCAAGAACAGGCCACCAAACATGCAGCTGCAGCTGACCACACTCAAAAATTGCAGTGAGTATCTCAAATGGGTTTGCTTTTGCCCACATTTATTCTATAATGTAAATAAGATCTCGAGATTCGAAGCCTTCACAATTCTTATGTAATAATCCTCTGCTCTCACATGCGACTCATTTATCATAATTTAGAATTTTATTTAAAATTTCTTCTATTGTTTCTCTGACAGCGATTTGTATTAATTACTTGAAATTATTTTTTGATTTCTCGTTTATTAAGTTGACCTGCTAAAAGTCGCAAAGTTGAAGCCAATTTCAACAAATGGCTGTCAGTGAAACATTTACTTGTCTTTTTGATTATACTTATCGATTTATCTGTCTATCTAACCATCTAACTCTTTTATCATAATGACTGGCAAGAAAAGCACGCTGCAAAGCCTCGTAAGAAAGCAAATCCCCTCTTATCCAGCTCCACTATTTGAAATTGTTAATGCCAACCTAACTTTAACCATGTGTATTTTTTGTTTTTCGCACAGGCTCCTCGGAGGAGGGCCTCGACATGATCGGATTGAGCAACGGCACAAACAGCCTGAACAGCAGCACTGGCGTCGGGGGTCCGTTGACGCCGCAGCAGTTGCAGATGCAGCAGCAGAACCGGACACAACCGTCTCGCAGCAACACCGCTCTGCACGTTTGCTGGCATCGTGGCGCCACCGTTGGGCTGGGCGATCATCTCATTGCGGCAGAGCATCAGCTGTCCGGCTATCTGCTGCGTAAATTCAAGAACAGCTCCGGCTGGCAGAAGCTATGGGTGGTGTTCACGTCGTTCTGTTTGTATTTCTACAAGAGCTATCAGGATGAGTTTGCACTGGCCAGTCTGCCGCTGCTGGGCTATACGGTGGGTCCGCCCGGCCATCAGGATGCGGTCCAAAAGGAGTTCGTCTTTAAGCTATCTTTCAAGAATCACGTGTACTTCTTCAGAGCGGAGAGCGCCCATACTTACAACAGGCAAGTTTGCAATTGATATTGATAATTATATATATTAATGCTTTTATCTTCTGCAGGTGGTTGGAAGTGCTGCGCAGCACCACCCAAACACAGGACTTTAAGAACGTAAACAGTCATGCGTCCAGCAATTAGTTCAGTTAACCCCAAACTGTAAAAACAATATCCACCCGAAGCATACAGAGAAAAATATATATATAATCCTTGTGCAATTCCATGGAGCAGCACAGTTTCTGTCAAGCTGAACCTGAAGCCCACATAGAAATGTGCTCTAGTATTCTAATTCTATTTTTTATATATAACATATACACAACAATTCCCTTTTTATATACTCGACTCTATTTAACTTCACACTTATACACGGCGTATTTTTACGCAAAAGTCTAGCTTCTAAGGCCACATTTCCATGTAAATAACGTCTCGTATTTTGTATGTTGATCTTCGTCTTATTCTATGTGTTGGTCCATATTTTTGTACTCCATACAATTCTATGTATTTTTATGGGGCTTTATTATTATTGTGTATTCAATTATTTTTTAATCATCTTGTGTGTCAAAGTATAATTTAAAATATTAACCCATTGAAATTGAGTTTGTCATACGAGTGTAATGAATAAATAAAAAAAAACTATATATATATATGCATGGGATCCGATGTTGCCTTACGACACTTTGCGTCGCATTTTGTTTATTGTGCTTTACTCAAATAATTGTCATACGAGTAAAAAAAATGCAATTTTCTATAAAATATTTAATAAACACTGAGCTTAAGTCATTAACTTTAATAGAATTTAACAATTTAATAAAAATTTGAACAACAAAATAAAATTCTGTTTAACTTTCCAACAAATTTCACTGAAATACTTTAAATAAATACTGAACAATTAAGAATACTGGAGTCAGTTGAAAGCGCTACTTGATACTCTGAACCCAGTTGCTAAATATATTTTTCTAGTTTTATACTTTATATGTATGTGTGTATGGATGGATACGCGCAGTCGAAGATTTTGGGATGTTAAACAATACTACTTAGCAGACAATAATGATTATTATTATTTTTTTTATGCAAACACAAAATGCCTGGAACTGCTGATCAATAAGAGAATATATTTTCGACCTTAAAATTTGTCCAGCCAATCAAAAGTATGTCAGTGTATATTATATTTAAATTATCAGGCTCCGTCTAGCTCTTAAGGTCGGCAGTTAACCCTAATAAAAATATATGGGGTCGGAGATGCTTCGCTCTACCCATAACATAAACAAAAAAAATAATTAGAGTTTCATACAAAGCAGTGATAAAGCAGTTCGATTTATAATTCGTTAAGAATCCAGCGGCTTAATTTCGATTACGATAAGGATTGTCAAATCCCTCAAAATGCAAAAAGAACAAATCTGATATTTGCTCATATTAAATAATATATTTGTTTACCCGATTATCTTATCAATGAATTAATGCTATAATAAAACGTGTTAATTGATATCATTGTCTATTTGTCTGGGAAAACGCATGTCATTCAATGACGATAATATCCAAAGCTTGTTATTAAAGCACAATATGGTTCAGATATTTGAGAGAGCGAAAGCTTCTTATGAAAACACAGAATGAAAATGTGCTTGTCGAAGGGAGATAGCGAGCGCAACAGTTGTTTTCACAGTCAGTTCACATAAAAGGCGAAAGCACCTCAGCTGTGTTTTAGAACGTGCTAGGCGACCGGAGAGTGAACAGCTGTGATTGATGTACGGTGGCCAGACAAATATATAAAAAAAAAACTATATACAATTTTCTTATCTATATATTTCACTGTGTAAAGTAATTAATTTATATATGAAAATTAAGTGTGCACGTTTTTATGGTCCTTAAGATGAACGAATAATATTAAACAAATATGTTATAGCGGGAGCATATCCAGGCGACAGTGGAATATTTTTTATTAGTAAAGAGCAAATTCTGCAGAATTGTGCTCAAGCCGCACATATTGTGTGCTGAGAATATCATAAACAAATTAAAAACTATATGTGCACCCATATGCATCTCTCAGAGCGAGTAATTGAATGTGTGATTTATTGTAACTGAACACTTAAATGTGTGTGTTTCTGCTGTGAGTAAATAAATAAGAAAGGAATATGCAATCAGTAAAGGCCGACGAGCTACCCGAAAATCCACGGGAGCTGAGTAACCTATTTTCCGAACTTATGCTGTGGTAAGTTTCATATCGTTCTTGGTCATTTTTATTTTGTTGGCATTGAATATATAACTGACAATAGTGACGAGGCATTTTTTATATTCCGCTGAATATAGTTTAATAAGTAATATAATTACGTGCGCGAATTACTTGAATATATCTAGTTATCTTATCTTTCAGATTGTTAAAAATAATAACGTTATGCATGTATTATAAAAATATGGAGTCCAATATAAACCATCCATAAAACATACATGTAAATTTCCATTTAACGTCAAACTTCAGATAACGCTATCTAGATTTATATATATATATATATAAATATTTATAAATATTTATATATATATATATATATTGATTTGCAAATCATTTATTTTTATAAGTTGACACATATTTTGAATTTGGCGCATTTCTTGTCTACTTAATAAATATTCTGCAGACACATTCAGTATAACTTTTGTCACTAAGCAGGCAAGACAATTTATTGTTCTATAAGGCTTAGTTTAATATTGATTTATATATGTTTATTTATTATTGACTCTATAAAGCCTTAATTTTATCTTTATTTCGACACGATGTATTTCGAAATCGTAAAGCTTTGTCTTTCCGGTATTGTTCAAGGGCCGCAAGAAGAAGTTGGAGCAACCAGATCTATACCGGCCACTGAAAGAGCACAAAGCTGGTGGGTAACGCTGAAAGATAATTAGTTTATATATGATGACAATGCAACTTATCTTAATGTTATGGTTGTAATTGTGGTGAAATGTGTTGAATTTTAGAGCTCAACTGTATTTTTATTGCATGGATCATAGCCATATAAACATAATTTCCCGATAATGCATATCTAGTTGGCTGGTGCTTATGTGCTTATGTAATTATCCACAGATATACTTGGAGATCGCCTGTGCGCTGCCTGGGATGCGGAAGTTGTTCAGAGATCAGCACAAAACAAGTCACCTCGCTTGGGGCGCGTTGTGCTCCGCGTGTTTGGATGGCATCTATTTATCACTGGAATGTTGCTGTGTGTCAGAGAATTTATAGTAAAGTAATTTGAACATAATGCGATCTCTTGGATAATTTTAATAATCAAAAACATTTATTTTTCAGGTTAACCCAGCCCATGTTCCTCTACGGTATTATGTCCTACTTTTCAGGCGAGGATCCTGACCCACTTAAGGCGCAGCTATATGCGGGGGGTCTGATGATTGCCTCGGTGCTCTCGGTCGTTACTGGACATCCGTTTATCTTGGGTCTGTTGCATCTGGGTATGAAGATGCGGATTGCTCTTTGCAGCCTGGTTTACCGAAAGTCGCTTCGCTTGAGTCACACAGCTCTGGGAGATACATCAATCGGTCAGGTGGTGAATCTGCTGTCGAACGATGTGGGTCGCTTCGATGTGATCCTTATTAATGTACACTACATATGGTTAGCCCCGTTGGAGCTGATCGTTGTCACCTTCCTTATGTATCAAAAGGTAAAAATAATGCATTGTCATTTATTCAGAATGATCTCCAAGTGACGCTTTTAGATTGGACTCGCCGCCTTCATTGGCGTCGCACTGATGTTTCTCTTTCTGCCCATCCAAGCCTACCTGGCGAAGAAGACATCTGTCCTCCGGCTGCTTACCGCTCTGCGCACAGACGAACGTGTGCGAATGATGAACGAGTTTATCTCTGGCATCCAAGTGATCAAGATGTATGCTTGGGAGAAGCCCGTCGGCAAACTCGTGGAGCTAATGCGCGACAAGGAGATGATAAGCATTAGGAATATCAACTATATTCGTGGCTTCCTAATTTCCTTTGGCATGTGCTTATCTCGCGCCTTCACCTTTGTCAGTCTGGTGGGCTTCGTGCTGCTGGGCAACATATTGACTGCCGGAGCGGCATTCTTTATCACCGCCTACTACAATTTGCTGCAGCGCGCCGTCACCAATTTTTTTCCGCTCAGCATTTCGCAATTGGCAGAGATTACCGTGTCCATCAAGCGTCTGCAGACTTTTATGCTTCGTGAGGAGACCCAAGTGCAAGACACATCAAATGCAATTACTGCACCTGCCTTCGCTAATGAAAATAATGATAAGGAAAATATTGGCCTGATCAACAATGGCGATGGGCATTTTGCCAAGAACAATAGCAATGAGGAAACTCTCGTGGAATTCAACGACTTTCATGCCAAATGGGACCCAGAAGCAACAGAGAACACTCTGGACAATATCAATTTGAAATTGAGTCGTCAACAGCTGGTGGCTGTGATTGGGCCCGTCGGTGCAAGCAAATCCAGCCTGATACAATCCATTCTCGGCGAACTGCCCGCGCGAAAGGGAAGCCTCAAAGTCAATGGCAAATTCTCGTATGCCTCTCAGGAGCCGTGGCTCTTCACGGGAACTGTGCGGGAAAATATCCTCTTTGGATTAACTCTGGACAAGCGACGCTATCGCACAGTGGTGAAGAATTGTGCTCTTGAACGTGACTTTGACCTATTTCCCCACGGTGATAAGACGATTGTGGGCGAGCGAGGAGCTTCGCTCTCTGGTGGACAGAAGGCGCGCATCAGTCTGGCAAGGGCCGTGTATCGTCGGGCGGACATTTACCTATTGGATGACCCTCTTAGCGCAGTGGACACTCATGTGGGTCGTCACTTGTTCGATCAGTGCATGAGAGGGTATTTGAAGAGCGAACTAGTCATTCTGGTCACACATCAGCTGCAGTTCTTGGAGCACGCTGATCAGATTGTCATAATGGACAAAGGTAAAATAAGTGCGATGGGCACCTATGCCACGATGCAGCAGAGTGGCTTGGACTTTGCCCAACTGCTGCCCGACTCAAACAAGCCCCATGTAGAGGAGTTAGAGATCCCAAAGAGTAATGCTGACGATCGTACGAGTTTGTCCTCAATAATCAGTCGTCGGGTTTCGCGCGTTGATAGCTTCGGATCGATTACCTCGCTTGCCAATTCCACTATCATGGATACGGCCATCATTTCACAGGAGAACCGCGTTGAGGGCAAGATCAGCCTGGGCCTCTACAAGGAATACTTTTTAGCAGGCAGCGGTTGGTTCTTGTTATCTTTTATGGTGCTCCTATGCGTTGGCACACAAGTGGTAGTCTCTGCAGCGGACTTGTTTCTCTCCTACTGGTAAGTGAAACCTATTCACTACTCCTTTATGTATACGTATTCTTCTATATAACCTATATCTTCTTCGCATCAGGGTTAACAAGAACCAGAACAGCACTGATCAATACGCTCACATCGATATGTATTACTTCACAGCACTTAATGTGGTTGCCATTATTCTCAGCGTAATGCGTCCAATAGTCTTCTTTGCGATGGCCAGACGCAGTTCCGTTCAGCTGCACAATGCCATGTTCCGTGGCATCACCAGAGCAGCAATGTACTTCTTCAATACGAATCCCTCGGGTCGCATATTGAATCGCTTCTCAAAGGATCTCGGTCAACTGGATGAAGTTCTGCCAACAATTATGCTGGACGTGGTGCAAATCTTTCTTGTATTGGCTGGTGTCGTTGTTGTCATCTGCATTACGAATCCTTATTATATAATCCTGACTTTTGCGCTGGGCATCGTATTCTATTATATTCGAGAGTTTTATCTGAAGACCTCGAGAGATGTGAAACGTCTGGAGGCAGTTGCCAGATCTCCGATATATTCCCATCTTGGCATAACACTTAATGGACTAACCACAATTAGAGCCCTAGGTGCACAGAAGGCTCTCATGGCTGAATTTGATAATCTACAGGATCTGCACAGCTCCGGCTATTATACTTTTCTGAGCACGAGTAGAGCCTTCGGCTACTATATCGACTTCTTCTGCGCGCTGTTCATTATCATCATTGTACTTAATTACTTCATTAATCCGCCATCGAATCCTGGTGAGGTTGGCCTGGCCATTACCCAGGCTATGAGCCTGGCGGGCATGGTGCAGTATGGAATGACACAATCCGCTGAATTGGACACCACGATGACTGCAGTTGAACGCATCCTGGAATATGATGAGATCGAGCCAGAAGGTGCTTATGAATCGAAAGCAGACAAGAAACCGCCAATAACATGGCCAGAGGAGGGTAAAATTGTAGCCGATGATCTCAGTTTACGATATTTCCCCGATCCACAGTCCAAGTATGTGCTCAAGTCGCTCAACTTCGAGATCAAGCCCATGGAAAAGGTGGGCATTGTGGGTCGCACTGGTGCTGGCAAATCCTCGCTTATTAACGCCCTCTTCCGCCTATCCTATAATGATGGCTCCATCATCATTGACAGCCGCGACACAAACGAACTAGGACTTCACGATCTGCGTAGCAAAATCTCTATTATACCTCAGGAACCAGTGCTTTTTACTGGAAGTATGCGCTACAATCTCGATCCCTTCGAGGAGTACAGCGATGCCAAGCTTTGGGATGCTCTCGAGGAGGTCAAGTTGAAGCCCGTCATCAGTGATCTTCCGAGTGGACTGCAGAGTAGAATCTCCGAGGGAGGCACCAACTTCAGTGTGGGTCAGAGGCAGCTGGTGTGCTTGGCACGAGCTATTCTTCGCGAGAATCGTATTCTAGTGATGGACGAGGCCACAGCCAATGTAGATCCACAGACAGATGCCCTCATTCAGATGACGATTCGAAATAAATTCAAGGAGTGCACAGTTTTGACAATAGCCCATCGCTTAAACACGATTATGGACTCGGACAAGGTGATAGTCATGGATGCTGGCCAGATGGTGGAGTTCGGATCACCCTACGAACTCCTTACTCAGTGTGACTCGAAGATCTTCCATAGTATGGTCAAGGGGACTGGTCAAAATAGCTACGATAGTCTGCTAAAAGTAGC
This sequence comes from Drosophila nr. perissopoda 5 BK-2023a, assembly GCA_035044105.1. Taxonomy (NCBI): domain Eukaryota; kingdom Metazoa; phylum Arthropoda; class Insecta; order Diptera; family Drosophilidae; genus Drosophila; species Drosophila nr. perissopoda 5 BK-2023a. The sequence continues at coordinate 60,733 of JAWNMK010000311.1, forward strand.
AGAAAAGGTGGGTATTACATAAGGATAACTGAATAACATGTGGTAATCCAATATAATATTGTTTTTTACAGGCCCATTTGGAATCACAGAAGCAAAAAACTGTATAACAACCATACTTGGTTGTCCACGAGAACAAAAGAAAGTACTTAAAGTATTGTCAATTAGTTATCTATAAATTAATTACAATAAATCTCAGAGAACTTTAATTTATCAGTGGATCTATAGATATATGCAATAAATTGAAAAGAAAAATACAAATCAACTTTAATTGATACTGAAATGCTCATAACATTTAATTGGAACAAACAGGGAAGTGTAGAGTACTCTTCCAGCGAAGCATGGGCAGCATGGTCAATGAGATGGCGCTAAGAAAGTGCTTGGGCAGCCACGAGAAGATAGCCTGCTGCATGGGTAGTCCATGCACGATAAGCTGTTGGGAGAGGAGTTGATATTGGGCAATTGATCCGTGCCAATCATGGATAAGTTGGCAAACATCAGAATGAGCAGGGCATAGCGATAGATGCTGTGTACATACTCCACGGGTGTCAACGATTTATCCGGAGTGTCCTCATCGTCATCTATGTCTACAGCCGACGACTGCTTATAGTCCTCATGCAGCTGCACACCTAGCAAATACTCCGAGCAGAGCAGTTGTATTAAGATGGACTCGTAGGAGAGACTCTTCATTGTGTATATGCTGCTTAGATTGAAAAGGATCAGTTATACACAATGTTTGGGCGATTTTGTATCACTGTAGGGTATGGAAATGAAGGCATAGCCCAGATAAATCCATTCAATTCGAAGCTTACTTTAATGGGAGAAAAGAAAAAAAAGATTTGAAATTTCTACATTTGACAACTGAACCAAAAAAATCAAAGTAAAAATGTGTACTTTCGGTTACGGATATGCATTGATTATGCAACTGCTGCTGCTGTGCTCCGTCTACGTCATATACTTTCAGCCCACGCTTATGTCCGGCCTGGAGCCGCAACAGACTTTATTGAAGCAACCACCAGCCAATCGCCTTGTTGTTTTTCTTACTCACGGTCTGAGCGCCAAGTTATTCTTTGAGCATCGTTGCCGCAATGTGCCGGAACTACGCAAGATCTTCCTACAGCAGGGACAGGTGGGCATTAGCCATGCGCCAGCAGTCACCACATGCAGATCTGCGCACGTGACTATCTTCTCTGGTTACTATGAAGATGCCCTGGCTCCTGTGCTGGGCGGTGCCTTCGATACAATATTTAATCGAAGCACGTGCAGCTATGCCTGGGCCTCCGCCGAGTTGGTGCAACACTTTCCGGCTATCTATAATGTGAAAACGCTTCCCAACGAAATCTCAGACTTGACTGAAGACTCCTATAAGCTGGATGAGTGGTCGTTTAAAGAAGTCGTTAATTTCCTTGGCAGCGAGGCGCCAAAGCTGCAGCAACTTAAGGGTCTGGTGTTTATTATCCAGCTGCTGGGCCTGCAAGTGTCAAGTGGTATTAAAATGTTTCATGAGAACCTCAACTTCACTCAACGAGGCATTTGGACAACATACGAACGTTTCTTGCAAGCCTTTCCGGATCGACGTACAGCATTTTTGCTAATCTCTCATCATGGCAGGCCAGATTGGGGTAAGTTAAAGAACTTCGACTGACTGCATCCACTTTGGCTGTTCTTCTTTTTAGGCTTTCCCACTAGCAACAGCAAACAGGAGCTGGAAACTCCGTTCTTGCTTTGGGGCGCTGGCGTCTCCAAAACCAATTCCCATCCTGGACGCACATTTGTGGCTAATGACCAGCAGCAGCGCCTACCGTTGCACGTTTTGGAACCCATCCAGTTGACACCGCTGATGAGCGGCTTGTTGGGTCTGCCGCCGCCTGTTAACAATCGTGGACAACTACCTGCGAATCTAATAAACATCAGAAGTCACGAGGCCCATGCCATGTACGCCAATGCGCTGCAGTTGCTCGAACAGGCGTTAGAGGCGCGGCGGCATCATCAGCGTGGATTCTTAAACAATTGGATTCCCAACTATTGTATGAACTGCGAACAACTGGATGAGCTCATATCCACTGGGAATTTATTATGGCACCAGCGGCGCTTTCTCTCGCTTAAGGAATACAGTGAAGACGTTATGCCCATGTTGCTGCAGTGCATCAAGTACTATGAGCATTATTATCGCCGCATCCTGCTTCTGGCCAGTGCTTTTGCTTACCTTGGCTGGCTGCATCAGTTGCGATGTTTGTCTGGCCAAGCAGACAGGACTAGTAGCACACAGTTGTTGGCGGCCAAGTCGTTGTGGCGTCTCTTAATCCTTGTGATTTTCGCTTTCGTGCTCCTACAGCGTGTTTCCTGGTTAAATAGTGGACTACTGTTGCTACCCGGACTCATTTGGACGATGGCTCTTAAGGCACACGGGGAGAGCGCCAATATCATGACCTGTCGCCAGCTAATGAGACCCATTGTGTTGTCCTTATGTTGCATTGCTGGCTTCTTTGACCGCCGCTACGTCTCCTTCTGCTATGTGGGATTCACCTGCTACAACAATCGCTGCATCTTTGTTCAGCGGCGTTCGCTGAACTTCTACATTTGGCTACTGTTCGTCTGCTGCTTGGCATTGGTTTGCTGGCTGCCATGCTCACTGGGCTATTGGCAGCGTAATCTGCTCCTAGGCAGCCTAATCCTTACACTTGTGAGTCCTTTTGTATGTCGTACGCTGCACTTAGCCTGTGCCACGCACAGACACAGTTTGCTGTGCAATGGACTCGTACTGCTTTTAGCTGGGGTGCATTTGCTGTACAGTTCGCAGCCTTGGATGATGCTTCTGATTGCTCCGGCGTATTTGAGCTATGTGTTCTATCCGCGCTCTCGACAGCAAGCACTGGAGCTTATTATGTACAATCTGTGCACGCTGTACGCGATGCTGTGCACATCCTTCGAGTCATTGGTCATACAACTGCTGGCGATGGAACTCCAACTGGCGCTGCGCCTAAGGCAGGAGAATGAAATGGAGATTAATCAAAAGCAAACCATGGCCATGTACATATTGATTTACAGCATGTACTCCTTCTTTGTGATTGGCGATATTGCATCTGTGTATAGATTTAGGTTTTACATGAGATTTACGGTCTTTGGATACTATTCAATGATAATCAATGGGTTACTTATTGGATTGAAACTGCTGTTGCCGGTTCTCCTGCTGCTGTGCATTATTTGTGTTAACTCTAAGATTGCTTGGCTATATCGACGAGAGATTTTCCAGAAGCTGCTCATCATGTGTAATTTTATGGCACTGATATTACTGTTTCGAGTGCGCGCTGATGGTTCTTGGGGGGAAATTAGGATTCGCGTTATCCATTTTATCGTCGTGCAAGTACTGCCATTTCTATGCCTACTGCTATTTCATCTGGCGCACTTTATGTTGGGCGACAGTGCAAAAGATTTGCTGGAGCTACCTAAATGGAATGTACAGTTTAAAAATTAAATAAATAATTACAACTAGTTTCTAGCAAAGAAATGCGCGCTTAAATTGAATTATGTTAGGGCAATGTACATTACATACCGCTGTTAGCGGTCTATCGAACCTCACATGCACTATCGATATTTTGAAATAACCACTCTACGACAAAGCAACACGAGATATCATCTCTATGTGCTCGGCTGTTCACATCGCGCAACACCCAACGGAGCCCCAAAATAATTAACTTTTCGTGCAAATTTTTCTAATTAAACTACAAAATATCTGAAATTTGTATGCCAAATTTAAAACTGTGCTTCTTATTTGTTGTGCGTTTTTTCAACTGTGAATGAAAAGCAAGTCTCTTATTCGATGGCTGCCTCTCCTTTTCCAGTTTGTATAGGAAATAAACAAAATTCCAATTGGAATATAGTGTTTACACCAACACAATAAATGCGACACACTTGTGCGGGCGCAAAGTGTAAGCGAAACCGAGAAAACGGAAGAGAGCATAGAAAGTTCACGTGAAAAGTTACAATTGCGCATTCCACGGCAGCAGCTCTGCAGCAGCAGCAACCACAACAACAACAGTCTCCGAGAACAAGTCGCTCAAAGGTAAGCAAAAAGTTGATGTGGATGTAGTGCGGTGGCGGGGGCAGTTGCGTTGCGCTGTTAATAATAATAACAATTGCTATGTATTGTACAGACACACACACATACAATAGAATCACTTGTTTTTGGAGCGCGTAGGCAAAATGGCAGCCAAGAGCGACACTGCCGCATTTAGTGGGTGGGCCGTGCTTGTATATGTGTTTGTGTGTGTGTGTGTGTATGTATGTGTTCGTGTACGTGTATTTATTAGTCAATGAAACCTTTGTATTTACCTTAAGCACTTGGTCGAACTAGAAGTTAGCGTTTTGAAATATACATTGCTGATAAGAATGATAAATGGAGCATAAGATGACCTCGTCAGCAATTCAGAAATTCCCATCAGAATTGTGCCGCACTCGTGAATTGCAAGTGACTTTCTTTTTGTGCCCTGCAGCTGTTGCTTTGCTTTGCTTTGCACTTTTGTTTTCCCATTTTCTGCGCGTTCGCTCGCTTTTTGTTTTGCAATTAAGTATTCAGTGAGCTTAAAGCAACAGCATGCAAACAGCATAGTTACCTCAATTAGCCAGTTGCCTGTCATTAAGCACTCAAACACAAGCTGTGGCTTCAGGTTATATTTGAGCTTCCGGCTATGGAAATAGGAAGACTGCAATTGACTCTGAGCCTGAGTCTCAACATTTCCTTATCAATGTCAGTCAGGAAGTTTAAAGCACTTTAAACTCAGCTTCCCCTCTTACATTGGTGTTCAAATATTAAAGTCGTGATATTCAACATCTTAGTGTTACAAAAATAAATTAAATGCTCGCCACAAAGTTTATTTGTAGATTTAATCACATCTCATCTTTCTTGGTTGCTGTTACTATCCCTCTAAAATCGAACAGTTTACAAATAGTTGCTGACTAATTTTCAAAGCTATTATTCGCCATAGGCAATGGCGAATTTTTCGCTATATTTTCTTGGGTCTAAAAAACAGTTGTGCAGCCTGTTCTTGGTGTCTATCCTTTTGTCTATCAGTCTGTCAGTCAGTTTGTTTTATTTGGTTTTGAGGCTTTTGCATAGACGGCTTTTAAATTAGTTGCTATGTTTTCATCATTCCGCTTGCATTATAATAAAAGAAGCGCCAGTTTGGAGGAGCTGCTATTTCTCAATGGAAATAGGTGGTCATATAAAATATTAATATTATCAAGGCGCAATAATATCTAACCAACTACTGATAAGGTCATGTTCAAAATAAACAATAACAATCAAATCTCTTTAGTTTACTTAAAGATATACATATACGGTGTGTGTGCGTGTGTGTGTGTGTATACATATATATTTATATATATGGATGCGTAATGCTTGCCCAAAATTGTGCTAAACGTTGTGAATTGAGAGAATGATGACGGAGACACTGTCAAACTAGCATTGATCGCCTTTAATTGCGCAGTTCCTCATAATGCATACACAGACAAAAACCAGCAAATTATTAATGCAAATTTTCTTTCGGTCTAGTATAATTGGGTGCCGCTCTCTCGACCTTTCTGTATAGTTCTAACATTCTCTACCTCTCTCTCAATCCACCTACATATTTACGTGCATATAAGCTAAGCTGTTTTATACCCTACACCCACGACAAAAGTGTAAAAAGGGCATAATAAAGTTCTGTAAATATTTTTGAACGACTATGCGAGATATCTCCATAACCATAATATGATTTTTATCAAGATGACAACTACGTCAATCTCAGACTGTATTGGCACTAAATCTATAAAATGACCAAGATCAGAACTAATTGTTTTTCTAAAGCTTTCTGAAATTTTATGTATAAAATAACCCTATATATTTTACTGTACGTATCGCAATTGTATACAGGGTGTATCGTAGTAGCGCACACCCGACTTAAGCCGTACTTTTTCCTATATAATGTGGGCGTCTCTTAATTTATAATAATTTATGTATTTAGTTTGGTATCATTCTGCCCAGTTCAGACGACGACGACACAGATGGCAACAGCAGGGCGTTCCTTGGATACAATCTCGTTGTGCTCCACCGTATCCAGTTGTCCCGATCGCAATGGCTTCTATGGCGGATTTCAGCGCTCCGACAAACCCAAGGAGCCGCTCTCCAAGGCACAAATCATAGCGCGTGAGAAGAAATGGCTCTACATGACTGACAATTGGTCAATTTACATGTCCAAGAACTACAAAAAGGCAACCGATTACACAATGTTAAACAAAAATATTTACTAAATTTGATATTTTCGATATTTACAGATACGCGACAGATGTCGCAAGGGCATACCCAAGTCAGTGCGTCCCAAAGCATGGTTCTATTTATCTGGAGCCTATCTGCTGAGGAAAAAGAACCCAGATGTCTACGAGGAGCTGCTGAAGAAACCTGGCAATCCGACAACCATTGAGGAGATCAAAAAGGACAAACATCGTCAGTTTCCGTTTCACGAAATGTTTCTCGACGAGCAAAAGGTGGGCCAAATCGAGCTATTCAATGTGCTCAAGGCCTATTCAATATACAATCCCAAAGTGGGCTTCTGCCAAGCGCAAGCACCAATAGCCGCTTTTCTATTGATGCACTTGCCGGCAGAGGATGCCTTCTGGGTGTTCGTCAGCGTATGTGATGTGTAAGTCATTTCCTGGTACAGTGGTCTGCTAAATCAAATAGGAGGCTTCGTCGTAAGAGATGATTACAGTTATTGGATAAATAATTCTAAATGCATTAAAAATCTAGTTTTTGAATTGTTAACAATTCTTATTTCTGAAGGCTCTGATTATTGAGCGCCCACTGTTAGTATTCATATCCGATTTTCCAACAAAACTTACACGTTTGTCCATTGCAGCTACTTGCAAGACTATTTTATACCTGGGCTCGAGGTGATACAAAACGATGCGGGCATCTTGGAGGGCCTGCTGAAAAAAACCTGTCCGCCCGTCTACCGTCATCTGCAGAAGCACAAAGTTGAGCCGCTGCTTTATATGACCGATTGGTTTCTGTGCGCAATGACGCGCACACTGCCATGGGAGACGCTGCTGCGCGTCTGGGATTGCTTTTTGGCCGAGGGCATACGTGTTGTTTTCAAGGTGGCGCTGGTCATCATTGGTGCATCGCTCAGCAGGCACAAGGTGCGCAAAACTTGCACGGGCTTATGTGAAACATTGGCTGTGCTGCGCTCTCCGCCCGAGCATATAATGGAGGAGGAGTTTATTATCAACAACATGATGAGGCTCAACTTGCGTGTGGAGGATTTTCAAATTGAGCATACGCGTCAGAAGGTGCGACGTGCCAAGCAAAAGGCCCAACAGGATGGGTTAACTGGTGGCCCAGATTCCAGCACCAGCAATGGTAGACGCAACATGCCCACTCTGTGAGGTTGCACAACAATAAACACAAATTGCATTGTGTTTATTTATTTAATACTACAACTACTACTACTACTACGAGAAACACCAACAAATTGTTACTAAACACACACACACACACACACACACATATAACATAAGTTTTATATATATATATTCATATATACAAACAGAAAATAATATAATGTCGAATAGTGGAGCGAGCGTGCACAAAGAAGAACGGAACTGAAACTTGTAATCTTCGAAACGATATGAAAAACAAAAAGACTGTTTAAAAGAACAGTCAATTATCTAACCTTCATTCCATGCGCATACGAAATGTATTTGGCAAACCGATTTGTTTAATATTGCATAAGTGAAAACATTGTTCTAATTTTTATTTTATTTATATGGTTGCAATTATTATGTGCGTGCAATTTGTTTATGCTTTTCAAAAGTATTTATTATTATTTATTATATTACATTATAACAACATATATTATAGTTTTAACGTTCTTTAAACCACATATATAATATATGTGTATTACATATCGTATTATTATCGTATTGAATTGATTACAACAACGTAGATCTACATTATATTGGCAGCTGCAATGTTTCTATAAAGCTCAATCATGCATTCTCGATCTGTATTATATATAAATATATTAATTTAATATTTAAGGAGTTTTTTTTCTCATTATTATTCGCTTTTACTAAACCACCTCAAACAATCAAATTCAATTCAAATATGTCGTTGATATATACATACATACTTCTAAATTAAAAACATTTGTGTTATCCAACAATCCAAAAATGTGGGGTCGTTCTTGGGGGTCCTTAGGCGAAATTTATAATAAAAATTAAAACACCATTACTAATAAAAATACAAATCTTAGATTTTATAGATGAACACACCTACAATTATTTACCTGGATTTCTCTATCGAAGAGTTTAGTTAATCCGCTTAAATAGTTGCATAATCGACAGTTATTGGAATCATATCCATCAAATTCGATTCAAGTGTTCAAATTTGTGTTTCAATTTGCTCCCAAAGAAAAACTCATCATGATCAATTTTGATTTTCTTTTTATAGTATTTAACGAAAAACTACAGATTAAATTAGAAAAAATAGTTTATAATTTATAATTCTCATAATTTCATAGATTACTTAAATGCCCGATCTCTTAATTTGTTCTTAATTAACGGTATTGTGTACTTGAGTGAGACCAGGTAGAGAGCAGTGGGGTAAATAATAATTAGTTGCAGTTTTATATCTATATATCTACTTAAGTAGTTAGATGAGATTTCTAAATGAAATTACAATTTGCATGCATGTGAAATGAGTGTCATAAACTATTTATAAATACTTAATGCCATAAATGGGGCACAATAGACCTGTTAGGTCGCAGTGCTAATTCTCCCCCAATTATAATAATATAATGCCATAAATATATATGTATAAATATACATTCGTCACTTGAAAATGAGAACGCTGCGGTTCCAGAGATGATGTTAAAGGACATTGTTGGTAATGTACCATTTTCTTAAAACAGGTTTTCTTTTGTAGATTTTTATCAGAGATTCCTCAAATAAAATAATAATGTTTGCCACTTTGTCATATATGGTTATCACTGCTACAAGTTCTAGTTTCCGAGCGATCTTATGTATAGTATAGTATATATATATATGTTTATAAGTGATGTGAGTATTTTCTCCAATTGGGAGTCATGTAGATTGTGTGGATGACTGGGTTAACAGATATTTCGGAAGCATTTAGCTCAATAGATATTGATCTTCGAACTCCAAGTCGTCTACGTCCTCCTCCAGTAAATGTGGCGGCAGGGGCATATATGGTCCATTGTCGGACGTCTCATTGTTAGCTGCCGCCGTTTGGCTGTCCTCATCCTCATCGCCATCGAGGAGCATTTGCAGCGGCATCGGCATAAATGACCCATTGTCGGAAGCCTCGTTGCTTGCCACCCCAATCGGCTGGCTGTCCTCGTCCATATCGATGAGTAACTGCATTTGCTCATCGTTCTCCACAAACGAGGGATGCTCGTCGCGCATGTGTTGCTGCAGCTCACTCATGCTGTGCATGCCGGCTGCAGCGGGACCATGACCCAGTTCATCCGGCTGCTGTTGTTCGCACAGCTGGCAACGTATGTAGGCGGCGTATGGCAAATGGCGGAAGCGATGCTGTTGCAGCACACGCAGCTGTTTCGTTTCCAGCTGCTCATCGCAGTCCGTGCAGCGATAGAGCTCGTCGCCCAGCTTGCACATGTGCAGCACCTCCAGCTTGCTCAGACCATGTTGAGTGTTAATATGCTTACGCCAGAGGGATTTGGTGCTGGTGCTGAAGTTGTCCCCGCACTGCGGACACAGCAAGCGATACGAGGCGGCATCAGCTGCATCGTTTGCAGACGAAGATCTCTCCGGCTGCTCGGCGATTTGTTCCTCATTATTATGATCTCCGCTGTCGCAGCGATTCGTGTCTCGATTCAAATGCTTGAAAAACATTTGCTTTCGCACAAATTTTCCGCTGCAGGTCAAGCACTTAAACGAGCGATAGGGAAGATGTCGGAATTTGTGCGACTGCAGCTGCCCAATGGCGCCCTTGGTGTGGGTGACTGTCACCCTCTTGTAGCACTCCAGGCACAGATAGTGATGATTGTCGATCTGGCGAAAATTCAACCCCTGCCGGCTATTGAAGTTGTGCTGCTCGACAATGTGCTTGCGCCAGAAGGCGTGCGAATCAAAGTTCTTATTGCACTTGGGGCAGAAGTAGGTAATAAAGTCCAGATCAACAGCATTGTGATAGGAGATGCTATCCTCCAGTGTGTTTAGGCCAGCGGGTCGCATGGGCAGCAACCCGGGCTGCGGTTTCAGTGAGCGACCACTGTTGGTGCTGCTGCCAGGCGTGGGTGAGTCCGACGTCGAGCCAGACGTGACTGGCATGTCTTTATCTTTATATTTGATGGTGTCATAGCCATTCTGGGGCTTTGGCTGCATTTCACGCCAGGGCGTGTCACGCTCAAAGATGTTGTGGCGCGTACGCAGATGGGCGGCAATGTTGGGCTTGTGATTGTAGCAGGTGCCGCAAACGAGGCACTTTAAGTAGAGCCTATAGGGCAAATGTCTGAAATGATGATCCTGCAGCCCCTTTAGCTTTGAATTGCTTACAATGTCCTTGCATTGGGTGCACTGATAGCGATACTTGTCCAACTGGCGCATATTCAAATATTGCCGCTTATCAAAGTTGTGCTCCTCGTTGATGTGGCGACGCCACTCGAATTGAGTCTTGTATGGCTTGCCGCAGGAGGGGCACAGGTATATATAATTCTGTTCGATTGTCGAGCCGCCAGAAAAGATTTTGGGAGGTGATGTGGCTGCCACAGACGCTGCTGCTGGTGCCGTCTCCTCTGCGTGTTCTGCATTATCAAACTTTTTAGCACTGTACTGTGTGTCAGTGAAATCATGCTCCTCGCTAATGTGCGTCTTGAGCGCCGCTTGCGTTGCAAACAGGGAGCCGCAATCAACGCATTTATAACGCAGAGGTAGAGATGCAGAGGTAGTGGCAGCAGCAGCCGCGGCAGCTGGTGGCAACTGGCGTGTGCTGGTATAGCCTGTGGCATAGTCATCATCATCCGCTTGCATCTGCTCGCCAAAATCATTCTCCTCATTAATATTATTGTTATTTGGCGGTGATTGCTCGTCATCCAAATAGATAATCTCATACGTTTCATTGGCAACTGTCACAATTTGCTTGCGCGGCGTTTGTGACTTGACCTGGCTCTGTCCTGCTCCGGCTCCCGCTCCTCCAGTACCGGAATTGCGCGGTTCATAGCCGACGCAATGGTATGTGGCCAAGTGCTTAACCAGACCCTTACGATCCGTATATGATTTGTGGCATTTGCGACAGCGCGCATATGCCTTGTAGGGCAAATGAGTAATCCGGTGTTGCTGGGCATTCTGAATGCCGTAGGCATTCGTAATGATCTTGTCGCATTCTGTGCACTTCAGCTGACGATCGTTGATGACTTCAAAGTTCAGCTTGGCCAGATCGTTCATGCCATGCACCTGGACGACATGAGTGCGCCAGTGCTTCTTCTCGATGAACTCGCGGCCGCACTGTGGGCACAGATAATCAATGTGCGGCTCATACATATCATCGCCGCCAATGCGACCGCCACGACGGGGCAAATCCTCAAATTGCAACAGGGATTCATCATCGCAGCCATTTCCATTGCCAGAGTTATCATCAGCATCATCGCCGGCTTTAACCGTTTGCTGCTCCTGCTCCTCTTCGGGCATTAATGTCTCCAGATGATGCTGCTTGAGCAGATGCGTGACCAGCTCATGATGATCCGTATAACCCTGGTAGCACAGCTTGCAACGCATCCAATCCGGCTGAGCCAAATGACTGAATTTGTGTGCGCGCAGTGTCTTGATTGTGTTTGGGATGACAAACTGTGAAAGGCAAAGGGATTCAAGAGATTATAAATAGTAAGAACTATCAACTTGGATATTAAGAACATTTTCCGAGCTTTTCACTTAATGTGCATCTTGCTCAACAAGAATTCTCTCAATGGCATAGCTATTTGGATAATTCAATGTGTCTCTTACCTCCTTGCACTCGAGGCACTGCATCTGCATGTCCACGCAACGAAAATTGAGTCCCCGCCGACTGACATAGTCGTGCACAAATTCAATGTGCTGGCTCCACTGAGCGTGGGTATCGCAGTCGGTGCCGCAATCGGGACACATGTAGTGTATGTAATCTTCGCAGATATCCGAAGCGCCGCTGCCACTGCCACTGCCGTTGTCGGCTTTGCCAGCGTTTGTAGAGCCGGCCAGCTGATTAAGACGCTTCTTCTTTGCTTGGTTGAAGGTGCGATTCTGATCGTCATCCACGTCTTCGGCAGCCGTTGCTTCCGTCACCATCAGCTCATTCTTGACCTCAATACCATCATCATCGTCACGAACCGGTCCATGGCCCATAGGCCCGAACCGAGATGCACCATGAGCACGCTGCTCCACGCGCGGCTCCCGGACTCGAGTCTTGCGTCCAGCACTGGCATCACCGGCACGCATCATGGCAACAACTTCGTCACAGTGTACCATACGCAGATGCACCATCAGGTCCTGTCTGTACTTGTACTGGCGCTTGCAGATGTAGCACTTGGTGCAACGATATGGCAAATGGGTGAACTTGTGCTTCAGCAGATTCTCCCGACTGTGCATTGCAATCCGCTTGTTGCACTCCAGACACCGATGATACAGCTTATCAATTCCAACAAAGTTGAGGCCACGGCGAGTGTTATACTGATGCATCTGGTTCATGTGACGCTTCCACATGTCCTGCTGGCGGAACTCGGCACCACAAGCGGGGCATATATAGATGACGCCCAGTTCATAGTTAATGGGCACCCCGTTCTCATCTGTGGCATTGATTTGCGATGTTGTAGGTCGTGTGGGTGGCGCTGCAGCACCACCGCGACCTCCCATCATGGAGGAGGAGGTGGAGCTAACCGTTGACTGATGATGATGCTGCTGGGGCCGAACGGGCGGAGCAACCGGCATCGGTGGTGCCAATCGGACAGTTGGTCTGGAAGCTGGTTCGGGTTCCGCAATGCTAACAATTGGCTCCAGTTCAAAATCAAATATGGCATCGTCATCTGGCTCACGTCCCTTCCCTGCCTCAACATCATCATCAGCAGTCTCCTGCTCATCCGCATCCTCTTCGCCCATAAACTCGTCTGCATAACTGTGACTCTTTGGCCCAGCATCAGCATCTTCAAAGTCGGCCGAAAACATGGACGTCCACAGGTCCATACCTTCCATTTTTGGCAGCCTGTCCGCAGCTCGAGCTCTTGCGTGTGTGTGTGCAGTTTTATAAGAACTAGTTTTCGTATTTCAAAACCCAATCACACAATTTGGCATCATTTGACCTTTAGGAATCTCAGACGCGTCATCTAAACTGCACTGGAGCACTTGGCACTTGCAATTGCATTTGTGTTTTTTCATTCCACTTTAATTTATTACATTTTGCATTTGCGAAAATTCAAACAGAATATTTTTTTTGGTCTGCAAAAATCAGAGCCATTTTGTTTGCGGCGTCGCAGAGTTGCAAGCCGCGTATAATCGGTCTGTGTGATCTGTTGATTTGTTGTCGCAGGGGCTTTTACGACATTCATGTTGTTTTTGAGTTCGATACTGAAAATCTCAGTTTGTGCCAAGCATAATAATTCAAATTTTATGAATTTCGTTCGATTTAAAGGCACGCGCTGCCGTAAGATGGCAGCAGCGGCGGTTATCAGAAATGCCCTTTTTAAATTATTGCGTGGCGCGAGTTCGAGTCTGTCGCTGCCAGATGACACCGTAATTTTTCGACGGGCTGGCAACCTTAAAGTGCATCCACGTTACTTCTGCACAAAAACAACAATTGGCTTTAGACAACAAATGGACCACACCGTTCCTCCCAAAGAGTACAAATGGACGCCAGGCAATCTAATCAATGAGTCCTTTAGACTGGGACCCAACGGCCACGTCTGCATAGTACTTAACCGACAAATTCAAGTACCCGCTCACGTGGTCAAGCTGTTATGGAAGAACGGTACATACAAAACAAATTTAAAACAAAAAGATTTTAACCTTCCAGTCTCATTCCACGCAGCGACCTTGAGATGCGCCGTTGATGGCGGCTCCAATCACTGGCGCGATTTCATATTAGCCCAGTCGCTCACAGCAAAAAAGAGCAACACAAATAACACCGAAGTGGGAATCATAGAACCACCCGACGTTATAACGGGCGATTTTGATTCCATAACAGAAGAAACCGTCGAATTTTTCAAAGCAATACCGAAAATACGAACACCCGATCAGGATGCGACAGATTTCACAAAAGCCTTTACAGTGCTGCAGCCGGTAATGCAGCAACGCAAGGTCAGTGATGTGGTGGTATTCCACGACTGCTCCGGTCGACTGGATCAGGTGATGGCCAATCTGAATACATTGTACAAAAAGCAAAATGACAATTGTAATGTATATCTGCTGAGCAGTGATTCCATAACTTGGCTGTTGCGGCCGGGCAAACATACAATACAAATTCCGCTCGATCTGGTGACCAGTCAACGTTGGTGCTCTCTAATGCCGCTGGGCAGCACGGCACACAATGTCACCACACAGGGACTCAAGTGGAATCTATGTGGGTTGTCGAACATCTCCAAATGTGTAGATAATTATGAATTGTTTATATTTTTTTTTTTTAGATCATGCCCAAATGGAGTTTGGCGGGATGGTGAGCACCTCGAATACCTATTCCACAGAGTTCGTTCAGGTGGAGACAGACAGCAATTTGATTTGGTCAATGGGCGCCTATGACTTTGATGAGAAATTGCGGACAAACATCACCTAAATTTATAGCGAAAGCAGTTTTCTTTTTTTTAATGCCGCTTGGAGACTTAAAAAGTATTTAGAGTACCGTCGCTTGTTGTTGTTGGTTAACCGAATAAGAGAAACAGTTGTTTATTATCAAAATTATGAACTAACGTGAGCTTGGTAGCGGCATCAATTGAAATCCGCTGCTGGTACCTGTTTTCTTGCCCAGCCAACCGGATGCGCCGGCACCAGCACCTCTGGCAGCGCCTCGTTTGGCTGCAGTGCCTCCACGACTGCTCTTAGTGGGCGTTGCTCTCTTCCGAGCCGCCGCAGGTGATGCACTCGCCGCGCCCTTGTATCGCTTGGTAGCGCCAGAGGCGGCCCGTCCACGCCACGCCCGCTTACGTTTGCCGCCACGCGCTCCTCCACCCGAGGTGCCAGACGCGCCCTGCGATGCCGCCGCTCGACCCCAATCATCATCGTCGCCACCTTGTGCTGCCCAGGATGCGCGTGTGCTGCTTGAAGTTTGTGGCGTTATCGGCGCTGGAGCTGCGGACTCAGCAGCCTCCATGTCGTGCATTACCTGCAGGCATTCCTTCTCGGTGGCATAGCCACTTGTAATCTCCAGCAGCTTTGCGCCATACTTATCGAAATTGGCCTTGGTCACATGGGGAATGGCACACATGTCCTTCTCCGTGGTGGGTAGCTCCTCGGCCATGGCCTTAAGGGCCTGCATATTCATAATGCTGGCCATGGTCACATTTCGGGCAGCGGCAATGGTGCGGCACAAATCGAGCAAATCAGCATAGCAGCGTTCGTGCAGGTGACTCAAATCGTTAGTGCCCGCTGTAGCGGGCTCTGAGACGGTGGCCACCGACTTGGTGCCGCCGCTCTCCTTGCGTGAGAGTGCAAATTCAATTTTGGGCGTACCATTCATGAGCGCAGTGATATTGTTGCCGAGATAGAGATACGCCTGCGGTATGTCCTTGGTAAAGATGAGATCCTCCTTGAGGTAGTCCTTGAGCACCATATGCCGCAAAAGACGCTGCACATCCGCCTTGTCCCAGTCCTTGAGTGCGCCATGATGCGGTGTCTTATTGTGACCCGACTCGACAATCTTCTTAATATTGGCGCCCTTAAGAACATCCGCCAAATGGAGCAGTGTGAAGCGTGAACGACCGCTGCACAAATCTCGCACAGCACACGCCGCCTTCCTGCACTGATCGAGCACATCGACCTGCGTAAAGTTGCGCTTCTTCAGGCAGTTGTCGCAGGCGGTGCGTCGATTCTCCAGGCACTGCTCGCTGGTGAAGTGCTCCCCGAAATAGTCCAGCTGCTGGGCACGACGACAGTCGGTGATATTCTCACAGTAGCCGACAATGCGATGCAGGTTGTCGATGTGAATTTTCTTCACGTGATATTGAAGCGCCCGATCCGCTGAAATTGGAGACAACAAGATTGAGTCCAAAGCAACAGATTTCCATATTTATACTACTTACCGTCCATCATCTTTTTGAGGCGCAGCATGTCACTGTAGTTGTAGTAGAGTATGCAATCGGCTATTTCGCCATCACGTCCGGCGCGGCCCGCCTCCTGGTAGTAGCCTTCAATGGACTTGGGCAGTGAGTAGTGAAGCACGAAGCGGACATCGGGCTTATCAATGCCCATGCCAAAGGCAATTGTGGCGCATATGACACGCACCTTATTCGTTATCCAATCCTTCTGGCGAGACTCACGTGCCGTATCCGTAAGGCCGGCGTGATAGGCCACCGCACGTACCCCCGCTGCGCTTATCTTGTGTGCCACCTCGTCGCACTCCTTTCGCGACAAGCAGTATATGATGCCGCTGGAGGTAGTCGGACGCGTCTGTATGAAGCTCCGAATGTCATCCACCGTGGAGGCGCCTTTCTTGGGAAGCACCTGATACCGCAAATTGCTACGGTTGAAACTGGACAAGAACCACTTGCAGTGTGTCAGATTCAGCTGCTGTAAAATGTCCTGGCGAACGCGTGGCGTCGCCGTTGCGGTCAACGCCATTGTGGGCACATTGGGGAAGCGTTTCCGCAGTATGCCCAGTTTCTTGTAGTCGGGCCTAAAGTCGTGACCCCACTGGGAGACGCAGTGCGCCTCATCAATGACAAAGCGACTGATAAAATTGTTGGCGTTCAGATTGTCAAGAGTGTCCTGGAAGCGTGCCGAACTGGAAATCTTCTCCGGCGTTACATACAGTAGTTTGATCAGCGGCGAACGTCCTTCAAGATCCCTGTATATGGCCATAGCATCCTCCATCGCCTGTTCGCCGGACATGCTCTTAGCGCAAATCTGTGGGGGATTCGAGGGGAAATTAGTAAACACCAAAAAATGGGTATCTTGGAGATGCCATAGATTGAATAAGCTTGCAGATGAAATCCTAACAAATACATACAATTAATCTAAGCGGTACTTACATCCAGCGAGGCCAGTTTGCTGACCTGATCAAAGATCAGTGACTTGAGCGGACTTATTACAATGGTGACGCCCTCGGTGAGTATGGCGGGTAGCTGATAGCATAGAGATTTGCCTCCTCCCGTGGGCATCAGCACAAAGCAATCGTTTCCCAGCAGTGCCGCATTGATAACCTGCAACTGATTGGGACGAAAGCTCTTCAGACCAAAGTTAAAGCTAAGCGCCTGCATAAGACGAGTGGAATGCTCGAACTTTTGGCCATCGAATTCGCCGGTGATGCCGTCGTTGTGCACATTGGCATGGAAATTTCCTGAAATCTTTTGTGCAGTAGCTGGTACGATGGGTGTGCGGCTCGTGCTGGGCCTAGTCTCGACGGCGGTCAAGTCTACGGTGGCCATCACTGATGCCTGCTCATAAGCCTGCTCAAACAGCGCCGGATCGTACTCTGGGAAGCCATCGTCGTCGAGCACAATGGGCTTCTTGCTGTCTGCGGCAAAGTTGATGCGCTGGGCAGGCTCTGATGGCTTTGTTGGCTCCTTTACAGCCTCAAAATCAGCATACGCATAATTATTATACTCTGATTTGCGTCCTCGCAGCGCCTCGTGCTCATCGCGGATTTGTTTCAAGGTTTCCTCGAAGTCATCATCCGAATCTATGCCAGCTGTGGGCTTTTCCTTGACAGACACTGTGAGGGCGGACTTGGCAGGATTTTCGGCGTATTGTGTGGAGCTGAAGAGCTCCTCCTCATCCATCCGCATGCTCTGAGCCAAGTAATCATCCTCGTCCGACTCATGACAAGGACTTTCCATGGGCACCAAATCGTCTAAGTCATCTGGTGGACCATTTGTATACTTGCTGTTTGTTGTGGTAGTGGCTGGGGCTCTGGTTGTTGCTATTATGCTGGGTTTTGTCATTAGCACCAGATCATTTGGCTCCTCATCATTCTGATCCTCAGAGGGGCAAGTTGCATAACTACTGGGAGTATTTTGCAACTGTTCCGTCTGCATTTCACGCTCCTCTCGCTCCAATGCATCAAAGTCGTGCTCCTCCGGCTCCGCCTTGCGCTCCTGCCGCTTACGCTCTATTTGCCGTTCCAAGAGCTGCGTGCGTGCCTTAAACTTTTGCCTCATTACCTTAAGCTTGAGAAATGTGTTTGCCTCGAAACCTTCAATTGTACTAAAATGCACAGCGGGTATTTGGTCGATCACCTCGCAGTACTTCTCCATTAACTCAATATACCTGGACTTGTACAAGCCCATCGTGCTCCTAAGCATTGCGTCATTCTGCTGACCAAAATCCGTCTTGCTTATGCCAATATCATACTGACCCAAATCGCGCAAATAATCGGCCAATGAATTATCAAAGACGAATCTCAGCTTGGGCTGCTCTATAGCTTGTGACTGCGATTTTACTGGTGCTGCTGCTAGAGCTGAAGCTGGAGCTGAAGGCTTCTCTTTAAGATTCAATAATGAATCGCTGGACGGTGTTGAGTCCACGTTGATCTGTGGCAGAAATGGCTGTGTCGGTGTGCAATCAGACAGTGGCTCATTTTTTATAGTTTTCTTCACCATCGCATCGAAACTGTCGTCTAGATTGCTGCTGGCACTTGAGGAACTCAATTTGGTTGTATCAATGAGCTTTTGCGCGGATTGAGACAACGAGAGTGGTTTGCTTGGTGATACGGACAGCCTATTTATGTGACCATTGAGCTTTGACAATGTGGCCTGATAGGTTGCATCCTGTTTGAGCACCTCATCCAAATTATCGAAGTTTAATTTCATGCCAGAGGCTTTGGTTGGCTTTGTGGGCGTCATTGGGTTGACGACGGCATTCGCTGGCAATGGTGCTAGTGGCGATTGGTTGACGTTATCGAAGCTGTACCTTTTGATAAGTGCATTTCCATTTGCGTCCTTATCCGGCTCCTTGTTCTTTGACTGTTTACTTTGACTCTGATCATCATCTTCTTCGGATGACGATGAATCGATATAAATAGGATTGTAAAACTTTGCCTTTGCTGTCAGTATATCTGAAAAAATAAACGTTAATTGTATCTAAATATGCCTCTGATATTTTTTATAAATCACAACTTTTTCGCGACTCTCTTGTTGATTGCGTCGATTGACTCTGACTGCTCTTGTCTAGGCCAAGGAATGCTGACATTGTCAGTGGTTTGTTTTGACCAACAGGTTTCCGGGACATAGTGTATTCACGCGTACAACATAAACTATTTCAACTTTTGTTACAAACTAAATTAACCCAATAACAGAAGTAAACAAAACAAATATAAGACAGAAAACGCGGGCACCAAGCGCTAATCTTTCTGCATTAATCGCTCAAAGTTGCCAGACTTTATCAATAATGCGAGATATCAGCTAAAGCCAATAACTCGAAAGCGATTAATTTTATAAGAAAAAAATAATATATAACCATCGCCCATAAATAAATAAAGAATAATAATATATAACCACCACTGATTTAATTCTCTTCATAAATTTAACAAAAGAACAAAAGAAAACCTTTGCTAAATACATTTCGATGACACATGGAAATCTGTGCGCGAATGCTGCATAAATCGATTGTTGCAAATATTTATATTTTTTATGTATGTACGTAAATGGCGCTTGATTGTGAGGCAGTAACATCGACGGGAGATTTATTTTTACCCGGATTGGTGCAACAGGTCTTTAATAAATACCAACGGCAAGAAGGCGTTAGCATAACTAAAAGTAATTGGAACAAGTCTTTCTCATTTGAGCCTCAATAAATAAACGGGTTTCTTACAGCGGAACGTGCCGAATTGTTTACAGAATTAAGCGCATTGTTGAGCGAAGAGCTGTTGGAGAGGACACTGCGGATACTTGATGAGTGGAGCATTATTATCTACTATACACCCGATCGTTTACGTCGCATAGTTGAATTTAACAGCAAGCGGAATTTAGCGCAGGTTGTGCGCATTATTCCTGGTGTGAACTATTGCAAGTGTCGCTATTTCCAACGCTGCGTTCTGCAATTGCCCAAAAGCGAAGGCGACGAGCAACTGGAGCTGGACGACGATTGCAATCAAGTATCGTTCACTTGTGAGCATATGCTGGCCCAGCGATTGCATCAGCTACTGAATCCAGAGCCGAGGGAACAGATCTTAACGATTTCACAGTTTAGGTATTTCCAGGGCGATATCTATGCGGATTAATGCAGCATTCGAAGCTGCTGTACGCGAAAGGTATCATAAAAAATCGTAAAATGCTAACGCAATCGCAATATGAAGATTACAAGCTAGTGTGCCGCTTGGAGCACATCAAGACCTTCTACTCATCCATCAAGGCAATCTGTTTCAGTGAAGTGAGCCAAACTCTTAACAATCTTAATTATTTTACCATCTTATAACACACATCCTTATACATATAGTTTGGCACACTACAAGCTAGTGAGGATGGGCTTCTCATCACTGTGGAGCAGGGCAAATCTATACAGGCAACGTTATTTATAGCGCCCGCATTTTTTGCCGAATTCAAAGTCGATGGCGCACAAAACTTTAGTGTAAAGATCAGTGTGCTCGCCGAGTGCCTGAGCCTCTTTGGTTTGTCGGATTGCAGCGTTAAAATGCTGTATAAGGGCGAAGGGGCACCTCTGCTGCTGCTGCTAGAGCCGCATGACGACGAGCAGGTGAGCACCGAGTGCTCCATCAAAACCACCAATGTGGAGGAGCCCATGGAATATGAGCTAGATTCAAACAGCTCTAGTTTAAATAAAATATTTATGCGCGGTCCCGACATGTCACATATCTTTCATGAGCTGGATAAGGCGGCAGACGAGTACGAGTTCACCATTTCGCCGTTAAAGCCACACTTCAAGATCACCACATTGGGCGTCATGCAGGCCGAATCTAGCGTGGAGGTTGCCAAGTCCAGTGACATGATTATTTTGTTCAATTGTCGAGCGACAACTGTGGCCCGTTACAAAAGCCAACAAATACGCTTGACTAACAAGGCCCTTCAAGTGGCCTCAAAGGTGGCGATCAAAACGGATGACAGCGGTCTGCTGGAGATGCACTTTATGATGCAGTCAGGCGACGAGGAGGAGATGTATGTGCGTTTTTTCATTACACCATTGCTTGAAATGGATGCAAACTGATAAAAAATTTCTAGCCTGTCTGGCAGCACTGTTCCTGTTCTTGTTCTTTCTTTTGATATACCCTGTATGTCAATTGGGTAGTAAGGCATGCGCCTCACGGTGTAGCAGTAGTATTTGCAGCAGCAAATCCATATGTATAAATTATAAATATTGAGTTTTCAGGAGCAATTATGTCCAAACATGTCCCAAATATTTAATTTTGAGTGTATATTCCTGCAACATAAATTAAAATTCTTGATATAAAGACTAAGCTCAAAATGGAATGTGTTTTTCTCAGGGTATATTATACTCGAAACTGGCGTGTTTTTCGATTGCTGCTGAATTGTTGTTGTTACCATGCCATCAATCAGCTGTGCTTCAGGCATGTGTTTGTTGTGTGTTCTGCTTCTTCTTTCGTCTCTTGAATTTGGGTTGTTCTGGCAGAAAAAAGCGTGCTTTGTCAAATTAAGAAGAAAAAAATCTAGGTTTTAGGCCATTCACACTATGCATACGTAAGTATTAAACGATCCTTCGAATAGAGACGTACGTATTGAGTCCTTTTCTTGCCAGGCATGAGCATTTCAAATCGCCAGCGGACGAGGAAGAGCTCGACGACATTGATGACGATATGGTAGTTGGAGTAATAGCTGAAATTGAACAGGAGGTGCTCAACGAGTCTGAGAGCGACGACGACGAATACGATTTGGCGGCTATAGGCGCGCTAGTGCAGCATCGGGCCGCCAGCAGCTCAGATGATAGCATCAGCAGCGATGGCAGCTTTGATCCGAATGCAGAGGACACCGACTCTGATGACTCAATGATCGACGAAGTGGCGTCTGCCGGTGCAAGCAGTGCCAAGCGGCGCAAAGAGCAGTCCGCAAATGATGGTGCCGGTCCCAGTGGATCGGGCCCAAGTGCTGCTTCGGATTATTCACATTTGGATGAGGATGACGAAACGGATGAGACGGTGCGTGCCATGATAGCGGCCATCAAGAAGACACGCAGTGCGCCGCCAGAGATAAAGCTTGAGGATTTCATAACAGACATTTGCTTTCATCCGGAGCGTGATATCATTGCCCTCGCAACGATTATTGGGGATGTGCATTTGTATGAGTATGGTAACGAGGAGAATAAACTCTTGCGCACCATTGAGGTACATGCCAAGGCATGTCGGGATGTAGAGTTCACCGAGGATGGTCGCAGTTTGATCACTTGCTCGAAGGACAAGTGCGTCATGATAACGGATATGGAGACGGAGAAGCTAAAGAAACTTTACGAAACGGCCCACGATGATGCCATCAATAAGCTGCTTGTGCTCGACGAGCGTCTTTTTGCCACTGGTGATGATGCGGGCACTGTCAAACTGTGGGATTTTCGCACCAAGGATGCCATATTTGAGCTGAAGGAGGTGGAGGATCAGATAACACAAATGCTGACTAATGAACAGAATAAACTGCTTTTGGCGACCAGTGCCGATGGATATTTAACCACCTATAATATCGGTGCTCGGAAGTTGTATGTCCAATCGGAACCATATGAGGAGGAGCTTAGTTGCATGGGCATTTATCGTGGCAGCTCCAAACTGGTGGCGGGCACCTCAAAGGGACGCCTTTATACCTATAACTGGGGCTACTTCGGCTACCACTGCGACATGTATCCGGGCATCAAGAGCCCCATAAGTCTGATGGTACCCATTACAGATCGGATTGCGTGTGTGGCTGGCGAGGATGGCAATATACGTGCCTGCCACATTGCACCATATCGTAATTTGGGGGTTGTGGGACAGCATAATATGCCCATCGAGTCGATGGATATTAATTGCAGTGGCGAATTACTGGCATCCTCGTCGCACAACAACGATGTGCGCTTCTGGAATGTAAAATATTTCGAGGATTTTGGCGATATCAAATATAATGAGAAGCATAATGCTTACAAGGAGAAACGACACAATTTGCCTTCATCCAAGTGCACAAATGCCTCCGACTTCTTTGCAGACATGACCAAGGAACAGGACGACGATGACAATGGCGGGCACGATACCAATACTGGAGCTGGACCAAGTAATATAACCTAGATAAAGTTGCCTATCTCAAGTCATACAAAATCTGTAGGAAGGATTGGCATTATACATACATATATCATTGTTAAACATTTCTCAACAATTTTTAGCTGTAGTTTTTAAGTATCGTACTGTAAAAGCTTAATAAAGTTAGCATGTACCTAAATAAATAAAAAAAAAAGCCACACGAAGTTTTTTTAGTGCAATTACCGATCAAAGTCAAATTAAAATTGAAGCGGGAATTGGGAACTAGCAATTATACGATACAATCACCAAAAACGATATTGGGAGCCTTAAATAGTACTACAAATGTGATTAAAATGTAATATTGAATATATGTATTTGATTTGCAATTCATGTTTATCAATATAATTATAATTATATAAATATTCAGTATCCTGTGCCCAACTTCAAATTGGTTTTTAGGTATACCGAAGTGGAGAAACTTAATCATAATTTAAAAATATGTTTTAAGTGGCTTCACGCGCCACTCCAACGAATCAGGTTAGATAAATCAAAATCAATTACAAATATGGCAACAAATTGAATTCAATAGGTAAAATAGATAATTGGTAATTAAAATTAAAATGCAATTGAGTTGAATGTTGTTGTTTGTCGTATTTTCTGGTAGTACCACACATTATAATTTCGTGACAAATTGTAAAATATCGGATATTACAATAACAATTACAGTTGGTACATTGAATAATTCTTAATCATTGGAAGGCGGCATTCACACTTTAACAATACGTAATACAAATATGTGTAATCACAAGAATTTCGTTTCACAAAAACAATGGACATAATTTATAAAATAGGAAATGTTTATGATGATTATGCCAAAACATCTATCAAATCATTTTAATATGTGATAATATTAGTATGTACGTAAAGTTTGAGCCAATTTTATTTCATTTTTTTTTTCCTTCATTTTTTTCAGTTTGTTTTGTAATTTAATGTAACGCAGCAAATTTTGTACAGCTGCTACCGCCTGTTTTTGGTGGGTTCACGGTTCCAACTGGCTGATTTCATTTTTAATGCTTTGCAAATTTGTAAATTTCAGTTTAAATAATTTAAGAAATTTTCGCGTTGTCACAGCGTGTTGTCTTGTCCACTATTTGCGCATTTAGTGGCAGTGACAAAACTGAAGCTGACGATGCACCAGTGCATCCTTCGCATACAATTTTGCAAATCCAATTTACGAATTATTTTTTTTTTTGTTGTCATTCAATTAGTTTTACAAATTTTTTTTTTTTTGCTGCCTGCTTGGCTCCGTCATGAATGATTAAAACATGATGAACTCAGTCTGAAAAGTTGGGTCCCCGTTGTTTGCAGTGGAGTTCGGAAAGCCAATTTTACATAAAGATGCCATGTACGCAATGTCATAAGGCAGCTGTGCCAGTTGCAGCTGCAACGCCACTGGAGCTGGGCACCAGTGCATCCTTCGCCATATGCGTTTCAATATCAACGCGACAAATCGGACAGTGTTTATTGGTGACTAGCCATTGATCCACACAATCGGTATGAAAGAGATGCATACAGGGCAGTCGGCTGTAAATGGATTAAATTCAACTTCAGCATTCCACGTTAGCATGGTGAAAACTTTCACGCTTACTCACCGAACATCGTTCTCAATCTCAAACAGGGACAAGCATATGGCGCACTTCTCAGCATCCTCATCAGTTTCGCTGGGACGTCGCACTCGTCTATATTTGTGCGGCAATGTGTTGCGCTCGATAATCTCCTACAGATTGAACGAAAGATTTAATTTAGTTAATCAGCAGATCACATTCGCTTGCAGATTCCAAATAATTTAGAATTACTTACCAGAGTGGCGCCGCGATTGGGACGCGGTGGTCCAATCAATATGCGGGATGTGCCCATTGTAAGGGGCGTGGCCAGACCAATTTCCAGATGGAGTGGGGAATAATGATGGAACATATGATGATGAACAGCGGCGCGACGTCTTTGTATTTGATGTTGTTGCTGCTGCTGTTGTTGTTGCTGCTGATGATGTTGATGTTGCTGCTGTTGTTGTTGTTGCTGCTGCTGCTGTTGTTGTTGTTGTTGTTGTTGTTGTTGTTGCTGGTGTTGCTGATATTGTAGCCCCAATTGAGGTGGTGCCGGGTGCGGCTGATGCGCATCAATGGGCGCAGCAGCGGCGGAGCTTTGCTGTTGCTGGTGCACAGCTGCATCGTAGGCAGGATAGTAGGCGGGATCTAGGCTGGAGACGGGCCCGTTGCGCGCATGCACGCAATTGCAGATGCTGTGCAGGTAGCGGGTGCGAAGACTGCTCGTCAGATTGAGCGGATTCGATGAGAGATCAATGGGTGTGGGCGTCATATGGCGACGGTGCAGTTCCTGCATGGACTGCTGCCGATAGTACAGATTCTGATGCACCGGATACGGCGGCGCCGGTGTCAACGATGTCGCCACAATAGCACTAGCCCGATGTGGCGGATGAATGTGCGCATGCATTTGATTCTGTGGCGCCTGATGACCCTGATGCGGTTGCGGCTGATAATGCTGCCGATGATTGTGATATGCATCCAAGCGTCGCAGACTAAACGGCGGTGATCCGCAATACTGCATTGTGGTGCGTCCGG
This sequence comes from Drosophila nr. perissopoda 5 BK-2023a, assembly GCA_035044105.1. Taxonomy (NCBI): domain Eukaryota; kingdom Metazoa; phylum Arthropoda; class Insecta; order Diptera; family Drosophilidae; genus Drosophila; species Drosophila nr. perissopoda 5 BK-2023a. Next base: position 86,722 of record JAWNMK010000311.1, read on the forward strand.
AGTACATCTCTAGCGGCGGTGGTGGCGACACAGCAGCGGCAACGGAAACAATAGACGACAGCACTGGTGGTGGACCCGCTGTTGCTGCGGTGGCGACAGCAGCTGCCACCGGCGTTGTGGCACGACTGAGCATGTTGAGCGTTTGATTGCGATGATGATAATCATCATCAAGGCTGCTGCTCTCCATGTTTGCTACCGGCGAACTGGGCACATTCGCTAGCGAGATTAAATCGTGGAAGGATTGCACCTGTGCCGCTGCGACTGTGGCAGCCACCGCGGCTGCGCTCATGGCGCCGCTGAGCGAACTGCGACTGCTGCCGGTGGCATTGCTTAGGCCGCCCTGATAGTGCGGATTCGGCGGTCCCGGTGAATAATCTCCATTGCTCCGACTCGCTGGCAGCGTTGTGATCGGATAAAGCGGCACATAAAACGGCTGATATCGATGATAATAGGCTGCCGGGCTGCTGCGTCCATTGGTCAATGTTTCTGATGTTTCCACGGCACCAGAATTCGTTGCAATGCGTTGCAGTTGCACATAATTGCCGGAATTAGTAACGCCTGGCAATGGTGGTGCTGGGGCCACATCAATGGGACCTGCATTCGTCGCAATGCGCTGCAGTTGCACATAATTACCGGAACTAGCAACGCCTGGCAATGGAGGTGCTGATGTGACATCAATGTGGCCAGCATTCGTTGGAATACGCTGAAGTTGCACATAATTGCCGGAATTGGCAACGCCTGGCAATGTTTGGGTTGGAGCCACATCAACGGGACCTGCATTCGTCGGAATGCGTTGCAGTTGCACATAATTGCCTGAATTAGCAACGCATGGCAATGTTTGGGCCGGTGTAACATCAATGGAGCCTGCATTCGTCGGAATGCGTTGCAGTTGCACATAATTGCCAGGATTAGAAACGCCTGGCAATGGTGGAGCTGGTGCCACATCAATGGGCCCAACATTCGTCACAATGCTTTGCAGCTGCACATAATTGCCGGGATTACCAACGTTTGACGCTGACGGCGGCGGTGGCGCCGCTGGCGGAGCTTGACCATCCGGCAACGCTCCGAAATGCCACATGGGTGGTGGCGTAATCGGCTGAAAGTAGCGTTGAGAATGCGCCGCTGCTGCTGCCGCCTCGGCCTCCAACCCGGCACAACGTGTGGGTGGCATTAGATTGCGAAAGTTGAAAATCGGTCCCATGGCCTGTGTATGATCGTAGGTGCTGTAATTGTGATCGTTGATGGGCACACGATCCGCCAGGGCGCCGCTGTAGAAGGCAAATGAGGTGCCCGCCGCTGGACGCTGGCGTCGTCGTTCATCGTATTCATTGGCTGAATTCGGACGTGGCAGCAGCGTTGCAGCAGCAACTGTTGCTTGTGCTGTGGCGCCTGTTACAGTCGGAGCTAGTGCCTCCCCACCAACATGTGTTCGGCTGAAAGTCGCTAGAGATTCCTCACCCATGTAATGATGCTGCTGCTGATGCTGCTGCTGATGCTGCTGCTGTTGTTGTTGTTGTTGCTGTTGTTGCTGTTGATGCTGTTGTTGCTGCTGCTGCTGTTGTAACAACTGCAGATGCTCCTGTTGTTTCTGCTGACGCTGCTGTTGTTGCTGCTGCCGATAGCGACGCTGTTGCACAGCTATATCATTGCTGCCACTAAAGCCATCGTCATCTGAGGTCTGCTGCTGTTGTTGCTGCTGTTGTTGCTGCTGCTGGTGCTGCGAGCGAAAGCGATTTTGAATTTGATGCATTTGTTGTAGCGCCGTATCACTGGTGCCACCAAAGCCATCATCATCTGAGGTCAGATCAATGGAGAGTATTGGCTCGCGAGTGGAGTGCACAAATACAACATCATCATCATCGTCATTAGAGTCCGAGGACCAATCCAGCAACTGTAGATCGGGCGCAGTTAGCACTGCATTATCCCCATTCGCATTGGCATGTGATGAATTCGAGTTGTGACGTCTGCCCGTTGAGGTGGATGGAAGACTGTTGGGCGGCTCCTGTGTTCCCTGCGCCGCCTGGCTGCCATCCGTTTCACGTGGCCTGCCCACATAGGCAATTACACAGGAGCCGCCGCTTGATGACTGCTGCTGCTGCTGTTGTGTTTGAGACTGCGCCGTCGACTGCTGCGCCTCCTAAAAAATAATGTAATATAAGTGGACGGCTGATGCTAATCAGGAATATATTTAAAGTCTACACTAACCTGTCGGTCTGCGGACCTCGCCACTTCCGCATAGGTGCGATGCCGATGACGACCCGGCTGAAATGCATAGAAGTTCGTTGGCGACAGACTGGACATGGCCGATGGCGATAGTTGGGCATCGCTGCGTGACTCAAAGCGTGCCACCTTTTTAGGCGGTTGGCAGAGCCTGAGGCTGAGATTACTACTACTACTACTGCTGCTGCTGCTGCTGCTGCTACCGGTGGGTATTTGCTCATCCAAGGAACGGGAGCTCGAAATGGTGCGCAAAATTCTGCCCACATCCACACATAGCACGGGTTGTATGGGCTGCTCCTGATTCGCTATGGGTGTGGCGTCACCGCCGCCGCCGCCATCGTTTGCCAAACGATGCACACCACAAATATCGGGACCGTCGTAGTCCACACTGAAAGTGGTGAGGGTGGCCGTTGTGCAGGAGGTGGAATTAGACAGCAGTGGAGGTGGAGGTGGTGGCGGACGAATATATTTGTATCTGTAGCCACCTCGGTTATAATACGTGTGATCCGCATGATCATTGCTATTGCTGCTGTGCGTTCGCGTGCCTGTTGGTTCCCCTCCTGCCGCCGTTGATGGTTGTTGTGTAACTGCGGCATTGTGCATACGCAAATCCCAGCCATCATCGCTGCTGTTATCATCCAATTCGCTAAAAAAATGAAGCGGCTCATAGATGTTCCGACGTTGCTGTTGCTGCTGAGCTTGCGCGCTGGTGCTGGGAGTTGCATCTAGTTCAATGACCGAGGAAGATGAGGATGCGGATGCCGTTGCAGTTGCTTCACTCGTGGCACCACCATTGCGACTGTGATTCGGCTGATGCTTTTTCTTTTGTACAGCAGATGTCGTTGTTGTTGTGTTGGTGGTACGCGTATTGGCAAACTGCACATGTTCCGTATCCGATGCACTTGATGTGACATCATCATAGGCGGACACCTGATTTATCATCACATTATTGCTGCTGCTCGCCTCAAAGGAGCTGTTCGTACTGCTGCTGTTGTGGGAGCTGCTAAGCAGCGAACTGGAAGGCAGCTCGTAGGTAGTGCTACCAGATTGCAGCAGCTGCTGCTCATCCACGGCATGATCATCCATGGCAGCGGGCCATATGCGCCCTGGATGCGTATCGCCGTTGTTATTGTCGTGATCGTGCTTTGCGCGAGGTTGCTGTTGCTGCTGCTGCTGCTGCTCATGCTTAGTTTCAGTCTTACGTTGTGTGTTGTGATTTGGAATGAACTGGGAGACAGCAGCACTGTCGCCTCGAGTACTACTGCTAGCTGCAGCAGATAGTGTGGACGTGGCAGCCGTAGATGTTGAGCTGAGCTCAAAGAATTGTGTAGGTTCACCACCGCCAGGACTACCACCATTGGATTGTGTGGAATGCACATGCTCCACGGGCTCCACATAATTGTTGCCCTGTTCAGACAATCGATTACAATGGCATCCCACATCGCGTATACTGTTGCATTTCCAGCACTTATTGGCCGTCAGGCTGCCTGTTGAGCTTGCCGGCTCCGCAAAGGACTCCCTATTTAGAGATCCGATGACCGATGGCTGGTACTGAAACATGGACACATAGCCAGAAGTAGTGGCTGCCGTAACTGTGGCCGGCTGCCGTGCAGGTCGCAAGTCTGTGGAAGCCTGTAGATAGGAAGGTATCAACATATAACTATCCGACAGCGTCTCGCGTTGCAAGTAAAGGGGTATGTAGGGTGAACGTTCTGAAAAGTATTCAAATATTTAAACAAACACATTTTCGTTTTGCATCTTGAGATTCACTTACGCCGCTCGCTGGAGCCAAGCTGTACCATAACATCGGAGTAGCCAATGGGGACACCATGATGCTGATCCTGCATATGTCGGTGTCTGAGTTCATCCTGTTCATTCTCCATGCTTACGCTTTTTTTTTTGGTTTTTTCTTTTAAAGAGAAACACAAATTAGAAAAAATATTAATGTGTCTGTCCTATCACATAAGTATGTGTATTATGAGAGCAAACTGAAATAGCAAATTTTATACGAACGACTGTTTTCCTGACGCCTACTTCGACCATTTTCTCATTTAGGAAGGTTTGCAAAACAAATTTGTCAATTTTGACAGTTGAAGAATTTCTGACAGTTAACCAACTAATTAAGGCCACATTTAAAAGCACAAGTCAAATATTGGTTTTAAATAAGTAAAACTTAAGAAAAAAAGTAAATATCTATCATTAACAAACGATTTTCGATTTTAATAATCATATTTTCTTACTGTTGTTACCCATTGCTAAAGAATAATGGTTCATTATTCATGTGTGGCAAAATAATGAATGAACCCACAAAAAAAAACTCAGTGTGTTGGTGTTGTCACCTGATTTTAAAGCAACTCTAGCAATGCATTCGTTGATACACATTTGGAATTCGCTCGAAATCCGCGTTTGTGCACTCAAATTTGTATTTGACTTGCAGGTTTTGATAAGAAGTCTGAGATTTGGCCCAAAACAGCTGTGTGTAGAATAAGACAGAAAGAGCAAAATATTTTGGAAGTGCCAGTGAGTGAGAGGGAGACGGTGTATGGGGAGAGCATATGCAAGACGAACAGAGGGAGAGCGAGTGGAGCTTACCTGCTGCCCGAAGCCCGACAAGACACCTTAATGGTAAAGTGTGGGAACTGCTAATTTGCACACAACGAAGTCATTTGTTCGACCTATTTTCATATCAAGCACACACAGTAATTACTTCGCCACCGCTCCAATTATATAAAATTGCAATTAAAAGTCTCAAATCGTAGCTAAAATCGCACAAATAGCACAGAAATATGCACTACGTAGGGAAAAAATCACACACATACACTGACTACCACAAATATCGATGAATCGATACAAGAAGTTTATAATGCGATGACATCGATAAGATACTTCGAAATCCACATTAAAATAAATAATTGCATCGACATTAACATTGTAACCTTACTGCTTTATTGCGGCTGTATGTTCTGCGATAAATTGGTGATAATTTTTTTTCGAAATGGTAAGCATTTTTTAGCTTACATGATTGCGCCAATTTTGCTAGTGCTCTACAATGCAACAGACCATATTTTGTCCGTTGAGTAGCACTACAACAAAATATCGAGTCGTATCTATAAATATCGATAGCATATCAACAACCCTACATTCCGCAGGCATGAAAAATCTAAAAGTTAAAGTATTTTGTTTATAATAAAAGTACCAGACACCATACGCGAAAAATTACTAGCAGTTTAACGGTATATATACGAATTCTATAACACTTTACCTAATGACGAAGCAACACACGGCAACTAGCTTAGTGTAGGGGTGTGGTTGTGGCTTAAAAGTTGTGAACGTTAAAATTGTTTTCATTTTTTTTTTTTTGTATAATATGAGATATTTTGTGGCACACGAGCAATGCGTTCAGACGCCGTTGTCTGGGTAAATTACTTATGCGAAACACAAAACGACTGGCTATATTAATTGAAAGCTCAATTTTTATGCAAATGAGTTTTGTGGCAGGCGGCCAAAGCGGCTGCGATTGCCATCGCTGTGTTGTGTGTATATGAAAACAAAAAAAAATTATTCAACAACAACAACAAAAACAACAACGTGTAGATCAACAGCACCAACAACAATATTGTTTCATTCGATTTGCGTTTTGTGCTTGTATTTCGTAGATCTGGCAAACGAAGAAATCTGAAGCATCAGGCGGCGGCACACAAACAACAAGAACAAGAACAAGAGAAACAGCAGAAGTCCCCAAGAACTCAAGTTAGCCTGCAATGTGCAGCTGCAGCGTAAGCGTACGAGATGTCCCGGCTCGCTGATTACTTTGTAATTGTTGGCTACGATAACGACAAAGAAAGTGAGTGCCAATGGTTGATATGTATGTGGGATATAACACATACAGTTGTCGCTCGAAATTGGAACACTTGATCTCTTGATCTCTTATTTATGATAATCTCTTTGTTTTTATATTTCTATACAAAAATATTACTAAACAAATTCTATCGCAATTACAACATATTGAACATTAAATAATTTCATTGGCATACCTTTTTTTTAATAATCCGTATTCTGAATCATGATTATCGTGTGTGTTTAAAAAAAACCTTTTCTCAAATTCCAATTATATTACTGATAGTTTCAAGTGCCTTGAGACCATTGTATACACATGCATCTATATACACATATATATTTCTTAATGTATGATTTTTTTTTATGTAAAGAAACTGCCAGTAATGTTTGCGGCCAGCTAATATGCGGTAAAATTGTGCAACGATTTCCTGAGAAAGATTGGCCCGACACGCCCTTTATTGACGGCATCGAATGGGTGAGTTATGGTTTCTTAATTTAGTTCGCATTGTATACAACACACAATTGTTTTTCCACATTGCAATACTAATTTCATAATAATTACAGTTCTGTCAGCCACTGGGCTGGAATTTATCGTACGAGAAGCAAGAGCCAAAATTCTTCATATCAGTGCTGACCGACATAGATGCGAACAAGCATTATTGTGCGTGCCTCAGCTTCCATGAGACGCTGGCCATAACGCAAACGCGCAGCGTGGACGACGAGGATGAGACCATTGGCAACAACTGTAGCAGTAGCCGCGGACTGTTGGCCGCGGCGCCTGTTGAACCCATTACGCATCATAGCATTATGTATGCGCCCAAGTGTTTGGTGCTCATATCCAGATTGGATTGTGCCGATACTTTTAAGGTAACCCCACATTTAAAACACATCTAATATTAGTAGATAAAATGACTCTAGTTAAAGTCAATTTAATGGCTGCCATCTACCTATTTTATAGGGCTTTTTTATAACAAATTTAAAAAAAAAATATATAGAAATTAATGCAATGTCGGCGCATCATAATAGCTCTGAACTCCAAGAACAAAAATAATTCATATTTCTTAATATTTCAGAACTGTCTGGGTACCATTTATACAGTGTATATTGAGAACTTGCCATATGCAATGGAAAATCTGGTTGGCAACATACTCGGCTGCATACAGGTGCCGCCCGCGGGCGGGCCGCAGGTGCGCTTCTCGATTGGTGCCGGTGACAAGCAATCGCTGCAGCCGCCGCAGAGCTCCTCGCTGCCAATGACGGGCAGCGGTGTTTACTTTCTGTTCAAACAGCTGGGCATTAAGAATGTGCTGATATTGCTGTGCGCCGTGATGACCGAAAACAAAATACTCTTTCACTCCAAGTGCTATTGGCATTTGACGGACAGTTGCAGAGCATTGGTAGCGCTCATGTATCCATTTCGTTATACGCATGTCTATATACCCATACTGCCGGCTCCACTCTCTGAGGTGCTCTCAACGCCGACGCCATTTATCATGGGCATACATAGTTCGCTGCAGACGGAAATAACGGATTTGCTTGATGTGATTGTGGTTGATTTGGATGGTGGCCTGGTGACCATACCGGATGCACTTACGCCACCGGTGCCAATATTTCCCTCACCGCTGTGGGAACAAACGCAGGATTTGCTCGGCATGATATTATTTCCCAATTTGGCGCAAGCAGATCTTGCATTCCCCAATAACGAGCGACAATCATCCGCACTGGCTAAAACGGAGGCACACATGGACAAGGAGCTGCGCGCCATATTCATGAGGTTGTTCGCACAGCTGTTCCAGGGATATCGATCCTGTCTGACCATCATTCGCATTCACCCGAAGACCGTGATCACATTTCACAAGGCTGGCTTTCTCGGTGCACGCGATCTCATAGAGAGCGAGTTCCTGTTTCGCGTCCTCGACAGCATGTTCTTCACCACGTTTGTGAATGAGCGTGGACCGCCCTGGCGCGCCGCTGATGCATGGGATGAGCTGTATAGCTCCATGAACGAGCTGCTCAAAACGGAGGCCCAAAACCGGAATCTCGTGAGTAGTTAACCAATTCTTTCGTTTATTCTAGTTTTCAAGTTAATACTATAATCTGTATTTGTTTATACAGATACTCACACATATCCAGGAGCTGGGTCGCAGTCTGTACGAGAACGAGGCATCCAATGCGCCAGCCACATATGCCCAGAAGGTGCTGCGACCGCCCGAGGGCGCAATCCAGCGCATCCATCAACCCGCGTTTCCGCGCATCAACGCTGATAAGGTGGAGCTTATCATACAGGATGGCATACGCAAGAATGGACAGTCACAGCGTTTTCATGTCACACGCAATCAGCATAGAATTATACCCATGGGCCCGAGATTGCCGGAAGCGCTAGACGTGCGTCCCACCACTGTACACAATTCGGCGCGACGCCTGGAAGTCCTGCGCACCTGTGTATCCTACATTTTTGAGAATCGCATTGCGGATGCGCGCAAACTGTTGCCAGCTGTAATGCGGACGCTGAAGCATCGGGATGCCCGTCTCATCCTCTGCCGCGAGCTTTTTGGCTATGTGCATGGGAATAAGGCGGTGCTCGATCATCAGCAATTCGATCTGGTTGTGCGCTTCATGAACAAGGCGCTGCAAAACGCCTCCGGTGTGGATGAATACACAGTTGCAGCTGCGCTGTTGCCCATGTCCACCATATTCTGTCGTAAGCTGTCAATGGGCGTTGTGCAATTTGCCTATACGGAGATCCAAGATCATGTCATATGGAAAAACTTGCAATTCTGGGAGTCAACATTCTTTCAGGATGTACAGGCGCAAATCAAGGCTCTGTATTTGCTACAGCGCCGCCAGAACGAACACAACAAGGAAGCGAATTGTGTATTGGATGAGGTGCCTTTGGAGGAGCCAACAGCATTGGAAATTACAGCGGAGCAATTGCGCAAAAGTCCCACCATCGAGGAGGAGAAAAAGGCGGAGCTTGCCAAATCGGAGGAGTCCACGCTCTATAGCCAGGCCATACACTTTGCCAATCGCATGGTCTCCCTGCTGATACCGCTTGACGTCAACGTGGATGCGGCCAGCAAGCCCAAGCAGGCCTTTCGGCTCGAGGAGAACCAGAGCGTTTCCAATAGGTAAAAAAAAAAAAACAAATATTACTATACTATACAAAAAATGCACTTATTCTTTGCATGCGTATATTTTTAACCACTTTTGAAAGATCGCACTCCTCACCAGCTACTTTCCGTGTTTGATAGATTTTATAATAACATCATTTACTTTCAGTATTATGGGCTCGCACAGCCTGAGCGAACATTCCGATGAGGGTTTCGAGGAGAACGATGCCTTGGAGATTGGAGTGACTGTTGGCAAGACAATTTCCCGTTTCATTGATTGCGTCTGCACCGAGGGCGGTGTCACTTCGGAGCACATACGCAATCTGCACGATATGGTGCCGGGTGTGGTGCATATGCATGTTGAATCCCTGGAGCCCGTTTATTTGGAGGCTAAACGGCATCCTCATGTGCAGAAGCCCAAGATCCAAACGCCTTGCCTGTTGCCTGGAGAGGAGCTCGCCACCGAACATTTACGCTGTTTTCTGATGCCCGATGGCAGAGAAGATGACACCCAGTGCTTAATCCCAGCCGAGGGTGCATTGTTCTTGACCAACTATCGCATCGTGTTCAAAGGTTCGCCCTGTGATCCACTGTTCTGCGAGCAGACGATTGTGCGCGCCTTTCCCATTGCCGCGCTGCTCAAGGAGAAGAAGATATCAATGTTGTATCTGGCCCATTTAGATCAGACGCTACCAGAGGGTCTGCAGTTGCGCTCCAGCTGCTTTCAGCTGCTCAAGATTGCCTTCGACACGGAGGTGACCCTGGAACAAATCGAAACGTTCCGCAAGACGCTGAACAAAGCGCGTCATCCATTCGATGAATTTGAGTATTTCGCATTTCAATCCTATGGCACCATGCTGCAGGGCGTTGTGCCGCACAAGACCAAGGAGAAATACTCCACGCTCAAGGGATTTGCGAAGAAGACGCTGCTCCGCACGGCCAAGAGAGCGGGCTTCAGGCAGAAGGCACAAACCAAACGCAAATTGGTACCCGAATATGAGTTGGGCAGCGGCAGTGCTGATGCATTGGAGACTCACTCCATTGACGACGAGCTCGAGGATGCAGACGAGTTCGAGGCACAGCAGAACGAGGCGCTGCCACGCCTACTAACCACTAAGGATATTGAGCGCATGCGCGAACGGAGCTATGTACGCGACTGGAAACGTCTCGGTTTCGATGCGGACGCACAGCTCGGCTTCCGGATTAGCAATGCGAACGCGAACTATGCCACCTGCCGCACCTTGCCGGCCATCATTGTGGCGCCGGTGCAGTGCAGCGATGCGGCCATGACCCACCTGGGCCGCTGCTTTAAGGGCCAGCGAATACCGCTGCCAACCTGGCGGCACAACAACGGCTCCCTGCTCATACGCGGCGCACAGCCCAACAGCAAGTCTGTGATTGGCATGATTAAGAATACAACGGGCGCCAATACGATGACGCACAATGATGTCACACATTATCCGGAGCAGGACAAATATTTCATGGCCCTGATCAATACGATGCCCAAACCGACGCAGCTTAACGCACTCAATCAGTACACGGGCATGAATCTCTCGATGAGCTCACTACTGGGCCACAGTGTTGGCGAGGATCATCATCAATCCTTAACGCCAGAGCTGATGCGCAAGCAAAGATCCAATCTGAATGTAACCGATGGCAACAAATCCAATGCGTCGGGTAACAAGGGCGGCACCATGAAGGGTAATGAAAGGAACTTAACGGCGCATGCCTTCCGCAAGATGCGGCTTTATACGTTGGGTAAGACAAATCAAAATACATACATTAATCGATAATATAAATTACCAACTTGTTGACAGGTGAAAAGTCACAGGCCAAGTCCAACTTGAACGGTGACTTCTGCGCTGATTTTATACCCGTTGACTATCCGGACATCCGGCAATCCCGCTCGGCATTCAAGAAACTAATACGCGCCTGCATGCCGTCACATAATGCAAACGATGCGGATGGCCAAAGCTTTGCCAAGATGGTCGAGCAATCCGATTGGCTGCAGCAGATCTCAACGTTGCTGCAACTCTCGGGCGCTGTGGTGGATCTGATTGATTTGCAGGAGAGCAGTGTGATGTTGTCGCTGGAGGATGGCTCCGATGTGACCGCACAGCTATCGGCCATAGCCCAGCTCTGCCTTGATCCCTATTATCGTAGCCTTGATGGCTTTCGTGTGCTCGTCGAAAAGGAGTGGCTGGCATTTGGGCATCGCTTTGCTCATCGCAGCAATCTGAAGCCGTCGCATGCGAGCACAAATATCGCATTTGCGCCCACATTTCTCCAGTTTCTGGATGTTGTCTATCAGCTGCAGCTACAGTTTCCGATGTGCTTCGAGTTTAATGATTTCTATTTGCGATTTCTGGCCTATCATGTGGTGTCGTGTCGCTTTCGCACTTTCCTCTTCGACTGCGAGCTGGAGCGCTACGATTCCGGTATCGCCTCCATGGAGGACAAACGGGGCTCGTTGAGCACCAAGAACATGTTTGGTGGCAGCGCCGCCAATGGCTCGGATGATGAGTGCAATGTTTATCCGCTGGATATGCGCAGTCCGCGCACGCCCACCCAACTGAATCGGATCGGTCACTCCATATTTGACTATATCGAGAGACAGCATAATAAGTCGCCAATTTTTTACAACTTCCACTATTCGTCCAGCAAAGATGTAGTGCTGCGTCCGCAGCATAGCGTCGCCGCATTGGACTTGTGGGGCTTTTACACCAATGAGGAGCTGGCGCAGGGACCACCCTATGACCTGGAGGCGACCAATGTGGACGACGAAATCGATGTGTCCGAAAACAAGGGCAAGCGCATGGTCATCAGCGCCGGCTATGACAGCATTGAGAAATGCAATCCCAACGCCTATGTGTGCCTACTCAGCGATGTGAAGCAGGCGGAAACGGAACGCGGCCATCTGCCACAGAAGTGGCAACAAGTGTGGAACAATCTCGATGTACCACAACTGGAGCCCATGTCGCACAAGACCTCGCTCAGCAGCATGCTAGTGCAAACGCATCAGCACAAACGCTCCACGCTCGAGATCATCATGAAGGGCCGTCTAGCGGGCTATCAGGATAAATTCTTTCATCCGCATCGCTTTGAGAAGCATCCATACACGACACCCACCAATTGCAATCATTGCACGAAACTGCTCTGGGGACCCGTCGGCTATCGTTGCATGGACTGCGGCAATTCGTATCATGAAAAGTGCACCGAATTCTCCATGAAGAACTGCACCAAGTACAAGGCCATAGATGGCACCGTCGGTCCACCTAATGTTAATATGTCGCAGGGTGACACCGCCAGCATTGCATCCAGTGCAGCTACCACTGCGCGCACATCCAGCCATCATTTTTATAATCAGTTCAGCAGCAATGTTGCCGAGAATCGGACACACGAGGGGTAAGTTTGATTTATCTATTTCAACTGCATATCATTAAATGTTATTATAATCTTTTAGACATCTTTATAAACGTGGCGCCTTGCTCAAGGGCTGGAAACAGCGCTGGTTTGTTCTGGACTCGATTAAGCATCAGCTGCGCTACTATGACACATCCGATGATACAGCACCCAAAGGCATGATAGGTACTCTCACTTGGAATTTAACTCAAAAGTTGTATATTTTCTATATATTTATTTCTATATTTTACAGAGCTGGCTGAAGTGCAATCGGTCACTGCCGCACAACCCGCACAAATTGGCACAAAGCGCGTGGATGAAAAGGGTTTCTTCGATGTAAGTGATGCCATTTTAATGTCTTTTCTAGTATGAAAAGTATTTTAGTAATAAAAATGTTTTTGTGGAATTTATTTATTATCAATATTATTGTTTGCAGCTGAAAACCTCGAAGCGCACCTACAACTTTTATGCAATGAATGCTAATCTGGCCCAGGAGTGGACTGAAAAGCTGCAGGCCTGTTTGCAGTAGAACCAGAATCATCACTTGCAACTGCAACAGCAACCAGCAACAAAAAGAAGAACCGCAACTTATACCGTTTGTTATTAAATCCTGACACTCTTAAGTACTCCTCTTTCGTGGTTTTTGTATAGGCACTTGATCCATGCTATATTCATGTTTTGCTCCCTTACCTTTATATATGTACGTATATATATATATAAAAACAATATGCTGAATTTTTTGTTGTAGGACAATCCAATTAACGTTATAATTATTATTATTAATGTATTTTTTTTACATGTGAGAGAGTATTTATTTGTCAGCGCGTGTATTACTCTGGATCTGTAGTAACTCTGTGTGTATTATTTATAACCGAAATATTTTTACATATATAAGTTGAATTAGTGTCAAAAGTTGTTTATTAACACTCGCAAATGCATAAATTACATGAATATTTAGCGACAATTAACGTAGGCGACAAAAGCTAAACAAAATATATAGTAAAAAAAAAACAGAAAATATCTTAAAAAAAAAAAAAAATCTTACTGTAAATGTGCAAATATAAAGGAGGAAACTATAATATCATGTGATTATACGTATATTGCTGACAAGAAAGAAAGAAGAAACGTAATGGAAAGGAAGCCACGATAGCAACTTTTTATATACATTTTTATATATGTATATATATATACATATATATATGCTATATGTCTATCTATACATACATACATACTTATATAGTAAAAATACCAAAGATAATTCCACCTTTGTTGCGCAATTAAAATGCATTTCTTAATTTCTTCCTTTGAATTAAATTTAATTAATAAACGATTTTCTTTATTTATACAATACGATAATATACAATATATTATATATGTATATTATACAATTTACTGCAATTCTCATTTGTGTCTTACAATCTATATACATTTTTAAACAAATGCGCTTTGTATTTATAATTTTATGTTGTAACTGCTTAACAACTGCCTCAAATTCACCAGATCAGGTCATAGGAACGTCGTCCAGTAGACAATGTTCAGAATGAAGAACGAGAACGGAAAGAAGAAGCGCGAGAATTTATCTATATAGATGGCGGTCGCATGGCCATGGCAGAATGTATCATATTGTGGCTCAATTATCGACTCCCGATGATGATGCTGCAAGACGCCCTTTAGAGTTTCTGTTTCAGCTAATTTGTGACAGTCATTTGCTGCCCCCCAAAACTCACCTTCAGATCATCCAGATCTGTGATATTTTCATCGGAATAACCCTTCATGGCCTTGGTAGCCACCGGTCCCATAAAGTTGTTCACAACAGCAAATTCCATTAGCGATAGAAATACGAAGACCGAACAGGATGACATCCAGACATCAATGGCCTTCACATAGGACACCGGCGGCAGCGATTGTTGTGATTGTGTATTCTGTGTGGCCAGCGTAAGCAGCGAAGTAACGCCCAGGGTAACACGTGCCGGTATTGCCTCCGGCTTGATCCAAAACGATATCCACGACATGACCACAATCAGCGCCGATGGTATATAGGTGTGGAACAGATGATAACCGAGACGTCGACGCAAATTGAATACAATTGCCAAGCAGGTGAAGTTACCTGTGAGAGATAAAAATAAATATTGGGGAAATACATTAGTCGATTACAAATTTTAAGTATTTTAATTATAATTGTGATTTTAATTAACAAATAATATTACATATCAATCGTAATTATTTCTGAAGATAAATTTTATATGATTTGCAACCGTTTCTATAGAACTATAGAAAAAAATGTCATTCAAACATAACGATTTTAATTATTCCAAATCACTTACCCGTTGAGTACTCTATGGTGCAATCTGTCGTATAGTTATTTGATATATCCAATTGGGGCAGCTCAATCTCAGCATTGACCACCAGCGGATCGGTCATGTTCCAAATGAATACCAAATCCTCCACAGTGTGAGACACTAGAAATATTATTATTATTACTTAAAACGCATATTGGACTACAGACAACTCCAGCACTTACAGCTCTCGATCATCATAGAGCAGATTTGTGTATCATGTGGATAGGATTCGAATTTCATTGCGCACGACAATACCAGCGTCAGCTTGGACATGTAGAGCAGTGTTTTGTCGTGGTAGAGCCAGAGATAATGATTGGGTATGCTCATCTCATGGAATGTCACCTTTTTGGCATTCTTGAAGAAGCAATCGGGTCGCCAAATGCTGTGCAGCCAGTCCACGTCCAGGATGCGATACTGTTCGCTCATGTTCTCCGGCAATCGCAGACGCGGATCGCGCCAACTTTGTGCTAAAAATATGTCCGTCACATAGGTCTGTAATAAAAATGGATATAGTTTGGATCCACCGGCTAAAATGTTTGGACACTCATAGAGAAGAGTTTTTTTGTCCCAGACATTCAGTTACCATGGACTCCTCATTAATCGAGTCCAGTGAGAGCACTGTGACATGGAAATAAACAACTGTCGGCTGGCCCAGCAGCTTTGGTGCACGATTCTTGTCATAGGTTTTCGATGGGATGGGCAATATATCTGGCAGCGATAGACTCGATTCATAATGTGAAACCAGCTCGGCACTCTCTGTATTGTTTCTGCAATTAGAATTGGAATTAGAATTAGAAAAGAGAGCTCCGATTTAATTTTTAGGTTATGTTGCAGCCTTGTCTGATGCAATGCATTTTATTCTTTATCATTTATTACCTGAAACCGTGAACACAATTACATAATTGGAATGATTTTTCTAATATATGCATATAGATGGCCACTGCAAAAAGAAAATTATGTTTTTTCAATTGTCTAAATATGTTTGGCATTTGCATTTTGAACACACTGCGCGTTTGCGTTTTTCGAATTTCCAATATCGAATCAAAAAATTTGATTAAACTAACTATTTACTACATTTATTGTTGGTGTATTGCCTAGTTTTGCGCGTTTTCACGTGTTGTTTGTTTGTTTTTTACGTTTATATTTCAGTTTCATTGTTTTACGGCACATTGTTCTGATGTGGATGACATTTTTCAAATGCACAAACGCACTGAAGCATTTCTAGCTCAATTCTGGCATTTGAATGCAATTTATTGGATTATTTAATAAATGCAAGACGATTGGGTTTTTTTTTCTTTCAGTTTATACGACAAACCACAAACAAAACAATAAAAGAGTTATATGGACGTAGTGCTGTGCGCTGCTCAAGGTGGGTAATAAATTAATTTCTATGGTTTCATTCGTTTTCATTGACATTCCTCTCTTTGCTATTGTACTTTTTCAAAATGACATGCCTAAGGTATGTGCAAAACAACAACAGAAATGCAAACGGATAGCGGCTAGCCGAAGCCAAAATACCTAGCCGGTTACAAAATGGGAAAACAACTGAGAAATCAAACATTGACACTATATCCGCCTGTGCGCCAAACGTGTCAACATAGTTATTATGCCCCATGCAAATGTAGAAAGTAGAATATGCGTAATACCTGACAGATAATTGACAAATCTGCGTTTGCGTATTTGTAACCCCATCTTATAAAAGGAAATAAAACCATAAATTTATGGTTCCTCATGACTTGCTATATCATTTAAATGCAGATGAAATGTAATTTTCGTTTAAAAACGCGCGCCATAATATTTCACTTGTTGTTAACAGTACAATGTTGCCTGATGTGAGTAGCAGCCGCTCAGCTGAGCGAACGAGTTGCCCATAAGATCAACCCTCGAACTGGGTGGCAATGCCGCGCATTATGATAAATATTGATTTGTTTTACTTGTATGTACTTGTATTTTTAAAGATGTAACTAAAAATCAGTTAAGCCACAAATTAACTATAAAATATAAGCAATAAAAATCATTAAGAGTGCAGAGCACAAGTTTAACATGGAATTTCCTCAACAAGTCGAAGGTATGCATTGCTAAACAGGCAGATTGTGATTTTTCGGTGCAGGGCATCATTCAGTTTTTGGGGCTGTTGATGACGGGGTTGAGAAAGGTGAGGTGCCTCGGAGAAGGAGGTGGGGTCGACCGTGTTCTCTTTTGTTGCACAGTGACGTGATGCCGCTGCGGCGCAGTGTGCAATTTCTATTTGATATTGATTACTTGCCAGAAAACCAAGATACACAAAACTCGGAGTAACGAAAATTACGAAAAGACGATGAAGTAGATTTATTATTGGACTGACGAATATTCAAAATTCTTGCTGGCATATGGAAAATCACAATATAATATTCAGATCTTGTAAGATCATATGATGATGAGCATATTAAACCAGATTAAATTGTCAATGGTGAGTTTGGCAAAAATATTAAAAAAAAAAAACAACAACAGTAATAACAATGGAAGCATTGAAGTTTTCTACCAATTGCTTATTGACTGACTAATGAATAGCTTATATGTAAGATAAAGAAATAAATAAAATTACGTGGCTTGATTGTAACAACTTTTGCAAGGGCTTACAAATCGGAAAATAAGTTGTACGGTTTTAATTTGTTGTTCTTTTTATATCATTAAAGCACAACACTAATTGAATTGGCATATAAGATATATCAAATATATACTTATTGAACTCAAAACGCTAAACAAGTATTTACCCACCAGAGATTCTGGTATTGCAACAACGGACAACATATGCTTACGATGTCGTAATGGAGTCTCCGCTATATCCCAAGGTCAACAACAATTTGAGCTCAAAGCTGTCGCCCAACGGTTCTGGTGACAAGATGAGCTCCAGCATGAATAGCAGCAGTTTGGAGGACACCACGCCCAGTGATTCGGGCATACAAATGCTGGATTCGGAGAATAGCGACGTTATGCTAGAGTCCATCAGTTCACAGACAGGTCTGGAATACGAGGAGCAGCCGGTGAAGGCAACTCGCGCTCCTGTGGACACCAATTCGAATGTGGCTGCGGAGGAGACGATGACCACAAGCGCCTGTTCGACCTTTGACAACACAGACAAGATCGTTTACAGACGCAAGGTGCACAAGGCTTCGGCGACGCCAAAAGCGCCCAAGAAGCGAGTCTCCTTTCACGAGGACATCCTCAAGAATACACGCACCGACAACATACACATCGAGCATGGCTTCATCACCTACAAAAACGGACGCAAACTTGCCGTTGTGGGCAGCAATTCAGCGGGCGTGGCTGGCGCCGCTGGTCGCTATTCCTGGTGTGCGGAAAGGGAACGCGTCCAAGCACCCACTGAACTGAGTGCGGCGGGCCGAGATTTTGAGGAGTCGGCTGGCGGTGGCGCGGGTGGACGCAGTCGTCGTCTGGTCTATCGCAATGCTTGCTCCGATGTTTTGGACTATGGCAACACGGATATCTATGATACCAATGAGCCAGTCGGCCTCCAATATGACAATTCGGGCGTCTTTGAGTATGCTCCCCCAGCTGAGGACAAGCAGCGGGATGAGCGGTTGCTTTATCGCTGCGCCTGCAGCAGTTCCAATTCAAGTCTGGACTCGGATGAGCAGGACAAGAACTCGAATAGCAATCCCAATCGTAAGCAATATGAGCAGGCCAAAAGCAGCTCCTGCGATTGCATTGGCATGAGTCATGCTAACAATAATCTAATTGGTAAGTGGCAAAATGTTATTTGTATATTCTGTATCTATGAGACTCTCACATGTCACTTGCTCAATTTATCTTTTACTTAATCGCAATCCTTTCAATTGCTTCACGCAGGCGATAATTGCTACTATTCGGAGCCCAATATTGAAGATGCCGGCAGTCCCAAGCAGAAATCCGTGTGGAACAAGGAGAAGATGCCCAAGTCAAGCTGTTTAAAGAAAACCAAACGACACACGAACATCATACACGAGCAGGATCTCAATGGACGTGTGAAGAAATTCAATGTGCACGATATCAAGCATCAGCTGCTGGACAATAGCAGCAAAATGATCTTTGGCTCGCTGAAGAGCATTTTCACCTTGCCGCTGCCGGAACGTGGGGTGCCCGAAGGCTCGGAGGACTTGCAGGCTGTGGTGGAGTGTGTGCCGGAGCTGGAGCAGACGCCCGAGCACAAGGCGAAGCAGTTTGACTCACCCAACTCGCCGCCGCTCAAGGCCAAACCGTTTCTCAGCAAGAGTCTCGATGGCAACAAGCAGACGCAGTGCGTCAAAAAATTCGTGCACAATGTGGACGAGCAGCTGCGTCGCAAAAATGATGATAGCTCCGCTGAGGGCACACCCATGGACAGCCAGCAGTCGCCGCACGTACTGCGACGTCAAGATGAGTTCGACAATGAAACAGTCGCCGCAAAGGCACCAATTGTCACCAGCACACAGAGCGAATTCCGCAGCAAGTTCATCATCAATTGTGAGAGCACCGTCTTCGAGCACACTGGGGTCTCCTACGAGACCAGCGAGCCCCAGCAATCTGAGCCTTTCTCCATGTCAATGACACAGCACAGCAGCGTCGCCAGCTTGCTGGAGCGCGACACGCCAATTGCCCAGCCTGCGAGTCAGAGTCGCAGCTCCTTTATGGGCGCTCCCCTAGCCAAGACATTTAGCAACTTCTTTCGCAGTCTCAAGGAGACCTCAGTCAACACACCAGTCGAAAAGGAGCAGCAGCACCAAAAGCAGCAGCAACAGCAAGCAGCAACGGATAGTTATTTTGGTAAGTGGAATTGTATATATAGCAATTAAAGTTCAATTATGAAAACAATATTTTATCGTAGATAAATATTTATCTGAATAATCTTAAATATATCTCTTCTACAGCTTCGAAAATGTCAAAGACGACACAGCCACAGCAGCAGCCGACGCCAGCCAACAAGCTGCCCTCCACCCACTCTTCATCCACCATATCGGAGCTTAGCTCCATTAGCAACAACACCAACAGCAACTCCAATTCCTGTCCCAAGCCCCAAGCACAAAACACAGTCCATGCTTTGGTGCTGGGCAGCATGGAGCGACCGTCACGTCATCTTCCATCGCCGCTGAAGAAGCGAAGCGGGCAGCCACCACGCTATGGCGACCACCAGCAGCAGCACCAGCACAGTCGCAGCCTACACAGTCCCAGCAGTTATTTGGGGGCAGGAGGCGGTCTGGTTGGACCTGGCAGCAGTGGACGTGACTCGAAGGCGACCATTCTTAGCGAGGAGTTTGACGATATATTGACTATAACGACAACAACAGATACGGCAAATGAGCGACCCTCCACGGAGAGCGATCTGGTAATTGTGGACTATACAGATGTGGATTATGGCCAGCTATTGAAACCACCAGCGCCGGCGGCTAAAACCTCGCTCATTAATCGCTTTCTGCGCAATGTAACCCAAAAGAAAATACTCGAATCCTCGATACGCAAAAATGATTTCTTTGCCGATAAGCTGCGCAACGAGCATAAATCCGCAGGATCGCATCTCTATGTGCGTGGTGTGCGGCCCAAGAACTACGAACTGATTGACGATTTGAATGCTGAGATTGCTATGGAGATTGAGATGTCGGGCGCAAATTCGCCACGGCGCGAACTGGCCGTCGGCATGGATATGGATTTACCAGGAGATGTTTCACGTTTCGAGCTGGGCATCGGGGAAATATCCATTGACCTATTCAATGGCAAGCAGTTGTCCATTCTGCGAGAGCCCAACGAGCAGTTGCTAAAGGTACATTAGATGCGAATTAGTAGATTCAATTAATCAACCCATTCACTCTTCAATTTTGGACACATCTCAATCTTGCAGGTCTTCAAGCTGTACACCGGTTACAGCAACGAGGGATTTATGACGCCGGTGCTGGTGCTGCTCACGGACAAAACGCTCTATGTGGCAGATCTGGTGCGTAATTGCCTGTGCGCCAAATTCGTGCTGGCCTACAAGGATCTGGATGTAATTTTGGTGAGTTGACTCCGCAAATGTAGAAGGAGGCTATTTAACCTAATAAATCTACTCCGTTTCAGATGGGACCTTTTGGAAATACGGTGCTCTTGAGCAACAGCATGCGGGACATGCAGCAGGTGCTACTTGCAGGCGGACCCTATCCAGCAGATGCACTGGTCGCCAATCTAGAACTGTGTGCACGACGCAGCGGCTCCACGTTGCCGGCAGTGGGTCAGCTCACCTTGGAGCATTTGGCGCCACTGCAGGCTTTTGTGCGTGCCAACAGTTGTGTGGGCAAGGACGAAAACTGGATGTTCTATGCGGTGGTCAATATGCCAGCTGGCGGTGCACTCGGCATGGGTTTAGATGGTGAACAGGAGCCGCTGGGTCCCCACATCAAAGGTTTTCTTATGCATCGACGCGTACGGGAAACGGCAACGGTAGCTGCAACGGCTAAAATCAACTGGCAGCCGGGCTACTTCTTACTTAAGTGAGTGGCAAAACCAATTCTACTCTAACTTTTACTAACTTTACTTCATTTTCCAGAGCTGGCGTTCTATATATGTTCAATGATTCCACACAGAAACTGCCCAGCTGGGCCATGGCGTTGGCGGAGTGCCAGGGCGCCCGGCGTGCCGTTAAATCCGCGCGACCGCATTGCTTTGAGATTATGCTGAAAGGCGAACTGCTGCAAATGGCGGCACCCGACGAGTATGTGGCCTCCGAGTGGCTACAGGCGCTGTTGCAATCGGCCAGTGGTGTGAGTTGAAATCAGAAATAATATATAATAATAATAGTTTTGAAACCCTTGTACGATGAGTCATGTCCAACTCCCTTTCAGTTCTTTTAAGCTATAATGACTAGAGACTCGGGATATCTAAAAAATGATTACATTACTAATATTATTAATCACTTGCAGCTTTTTGAGATGCAGGAGCGACACAAAGCGCTAGGCTGCACTTTAATAGTGACTCAAAATCATTTGATAACGCTACGCGAGGACTTCTCAGCGCCACTGCGTCAGCTCAATCAGCAGGTGGAGACACCACCAGCTGCTGCAGAACACAAGCAGCTGCTGCGCGATGAGGACATGTTGTGCATCTTTGAAACGAGCAGCTTGGTAAGAAGCCAACTTCCACATGAGAAAACCCTTCTTTTAATATTTGTAATATTCTTGCAGTTAAGCTCGACGATGAGCACACCAACACGTGGCACCCAGCGCTCCTGTTCCTCGCTTAACTCCACGCCCACCAAGCACTCACAGGATGCGCCCAGAGCGATGCAGAAGACCGCTGCAGCTGCAGATGCAGCCGGGCAATCGCAAAGGATGAGCAGCGTTTATGGGAAGAACTCTGGCCTTGAGATACTCACGTGTGCGGATATAAAAGCAATGACTGGCATTAAAATACCCTCGCACAGTGAGACCTGGTGGTGCATACTAGAGTTCTCCTGCCAGGAGGCGCCCTTGGAGTGTTTGGATGATTTAGTTATATTCTTTGCTAGCAGCATGGAAATGCAGCGATTTCTACGGCTGCTCGAGCAACTCTGGCAGGCCAAAAATGTGCGTTACATTTCATATTAATAATATTATTATTGCATTATTTATCTCACAAATTCTCTTGCTTCACAGAATGATCTCTTCCCCATAACCATACTGGACGATGATGAAACGCTCGCCGAGCAGTGCACAATGCTCTACTTGGATATTAATCGCGCCTGGGAGCCGCTACTATCTGCTGCCCTCGGCTATCCACTCTAAACGCGAAAACTACACAAATATACTCTATGGCATATGCATATTTAATAATTTAGCTAGATCTGAGCAAAATCGCATATGAAACTAAATGCTTAATATTGGAATACTCAAGCAAAATTTGCTGAAAAATCACTGACTTTATATCAGCATATATACATACATATAGTTATATATCAGTATCTCTCTTCATAGATAAACGATATTTATACATCTTGTATTATGATTTGTAATATGTACATTCGCTTCACCGACTCATTCATTTGCGCTGTTTTACAAATATATTTTGTGTGATATTAACGTTTAAGTTGCCAATTGACGTATGTTTATTTGGGTTTACAAAGTTTTCTTAAATGTAGCTTTAATTTTGTTATTACTCTTGTTATTTAGTTTTTTTTTTTTTATACAACCACCGTGTAGAAAGTTGCACAAAAAACCCCAAGGCTTTACTATGTGTATATTATATTTTGATATCTAAGGAAATATACATATAATAATAATATTTCGTAAGCATTCGTTAAGTGCAAACAACAAACAAACAAACCAAATCGTTAGCAAATCATTTATCATAATTAATACGTAGCTAAAAGATATACGTAAATTAATCTAAATATTAATGGCAATTGTATGTCCTGTCTTGTCTTGTATGTTTTTGGTGCATGTTTGAATGAAGTGACATTGAATGAAATGACATTGAAAGTATTTACTTATATTTATAAAATGTAACCTCTCAATATACAATATATATACCATATATATATACAAATACTTATGTATGCATTACAATTCTGATGTTTTCATACAGACCGAACTCAAATGCCTTAACTTTAAGTTTCATAGAATAAACTACCAAATAGAATATTTATTACCTACATATAATTTGCCAAATATGATATGAAATCAGACAATATTTGACGGTTAGAGAACCATGCAGCTTACTTCGCGAATGGCTTATGGAGGGGATTGCGGTGAAACGTAAACCCCATTGTAAAACTCATTTATGCTTATGCAATTTTCAATTAGCAAGGCTTAAAGTCCACACCTCTATCGCATAACTCACGCCTAGAATTGGCCACTCTGTATGAAAACATCAGATAAAAGCTCATAATAATTAATAAAATTGAATAAACGCAATAGTGAGGCATTTTTTATTTAACCGCTAAGCTCTGATTTATAACCCCAATGACATTTTCAAAAGAGCAAAGAGTTGGAGCAACCCCCCGCCCATTGGTGTTTGAGAAATGTTAGTTAATTGGGAGGCATGGCTAAGATAATCATATTAGCAGCTCTTCAAAAATGCAGAAAACTAATGTGTGGAAGTGGTGTGTATATAAATATACATATATGTATTGGTATATTTATAAGCGCTTATGTACATACATTATATACATTGATAATCGATGATGATGGGATGGCTTGGCATGGTGTGTATGTGTAACTAACGGACGGGGTCTCTGCAGCTGCAGCATATAAAGATGCATACATAGATACATGTATACACTTATACAAATGTATATATATGCGTGCGTGTGTGTGTGTGTGCATCGAACGAATTAAAATAATGATGTACCTAATAATTAATCAATCTAATAAAAACAGAGGACATCTCTTTATTCTTACATACATTCATACATCCATGCAGATGAACATATGCATATGTATTTGTGCATTTGGCCGGAGAGTAAATGCATAATTGGAAAATATGCATAGAAATTAAAGATAAACACATGTAACAATAAGTGCTCTGAGATCCCAGCTAAACAAAGCATTGCCTTTGAAAGAGACACCAACAGTAGGAGGATAGAAGCGCAAGAGAATGAGAGAATGCGAGGCTAAAAAGAACGCATGGAAAGTCAAAAACTCCAACCCTCATAATAAGTCAACGAATGGAAGACTACAGCAGAAAAAAGAAACAACAACATCAGCAGCAAAAACAATACAAAAGAAGGAAAAACGCTTCAGCGACTTTGAGCCTATGCGACTGTTGCGTGCGCTGCAAACCAGTTTACGAGGTGTGCATGATATACAAACGTATGTAAAGAACAAGTATATAAAATAGTAATTTGAATTATTATTTAATTTATTAACTGTGAGTAGGGGTCAGGTTTAAGCATATCACAAGTATTCTGCTCTCTGTATTTTGTGTAATGCATTCGTAGCTAGCAGTAGGGCATCGGCAAAATAATAAAACACTTGCAGGGCCAAGCGCAGGCACAAAAACAAACGCATGCAAGTGCTGTGAATGCTGGCTGACGTTCAGGCTGAGAGGCTGCTGCTGCTGATGCTGCTGCTGCGGCTACTGCTCTCTTATTAGAGCGTCCCGTCCTCACACTCACGCACACAGACAAGTGCTTATGCTGAGGCTGCACTCACTTTCATTAACACAAGCACAGCGCCAGCAGAATTAAATGCAGCGACGCGGCCGAGAATGCTCAGTGCTCCTAGACATCTCCGACACACACACGTACAAAAGTAGGCACATACATACATATGCAGCTACGTTAATGCTTATACATACATACGCGTGTATAAACAAACATAGATAAATACATACAAGCACACACGTCTGTATAAATGCACTGGTCGTTCACTGCGACTGCGACGGCGATGGCCACACAACCCCAAAAGTTGGAAAACCAAATAAAAATACGAATACAAGGCACGCCGTGTTTGTGAATTTTCTTCACAAAATTAGTCGACTTGTTGATGTCCTCAAATTAATTTACAATTTTAAATACAAAATTATATAAGATGTGGAGTTTTAGTTTAACTTTCTTTGGTTCAGTTCATAATTATAATTTTTTGACAACAAATCTTGACCATTGTTTTTTTTTATAACTGTGCTCATATTTAAAATTAAATATTTATTGACAACATTTATTTATTTTGCCTTGCTTATCGCAATTTAATTTATATTGGTAATTTACTTATTTAGTTAATCAATTTTATGGTTTGAATGTGTGTCATATGCCTAGACAGAAACGCATTGGGAAGAATATACAAGTAAACGCACATTTTCCAGAGAAGTAGAAAAACTTCCACCCTCAAAAGCGAAACAAACACCACACACACAACACATGCACAAACATACGTGTGTATGTGTATGTACATACATATATACATATTAGCGAACTAACACAAAAAAGAGAGCGCTGCGCTCTGTCACTGTCATTTGTCCATTGCGTCGCTGTTGCCGCTGGCGTCGCAGCCGCAGTCGCAGTCGCTGCCAGCGCCTGATTGCCGTTGCCTGCCCCAGTGTTTCCGCTTTCTTTCGTTGTAATGTTACTTTTAGTTTGATGTCGGAGCCTCGACGAGCCGGTTGTAAGCGTGACTTTCGTTTAATTCTACTTTATTATTGTTGTTGTTGTTCTCCGCCGTGGACGCTGTCGCCGCCGTTGCCGTCGCGGTCGCGCCTCGTGTGTTAGTGAGTGTGCGTATGTGTGTGTTTGTCCCTGTATGAGTTTAGTTTAAGCGAAATTGAAAGTTGTACATTTTGCTACCCCCAAAAAGCAAAGCGCTGCATACAATCGCGCGCTTATATATACATACATACATACAGACGTGTGTGTGTGTGTGAGTGAGTGCGCCACGCCACACCAACCAAAAACCAACCCCCACCAACAAGAGTAGCAACAACAACAACAACTGCTACTACAACAACAGCAACAAAAACAACACCCAGCCAAGTTAGCACCACTACCACCCACTGTTGTAAAGCGCCGCACAGTCATCGTCATCGTCATCGTCATCGCCTGTTTCTGCTGCTGTTCGATCGTATTTTAGTTTCGCAGGCTCGACGCATCGTTAAGTTAGTGTTAGTGTTGGCTAGTGCAATTTGAAAACAACCAAAATAAACCAAAAAGCGAAAGTGTTACACAAGCCCCAAAAAAGTTGCTGCTTCTCCAATAAAAACCAATCGGCAATTCTCGCTCCCACACACACACACACACACACACTGTCCAACGACTCCTGTCTCCCTGTCTGTGTGTGTGTGTGTGTTAGTGTACGTATGCTGCTCGCGTGTGCGTGCGTATGTGTGTGTGAAGCCTGTTAATAACCATAAACTGTCATGATGAATTTCTCCGCGTTCGGCGGCCCCTTCTCCGGCATTCATCAGTTTGCCGCTAAATTTGATGCACAAACACCGGGTGCATTTGGTACGCCGCCGGTGAACGCAGCGGCCGCTGCAGCGGGCAGCGATAATCATGTGCAACGCTATCAAACCAATGGCAATCATTTCAATCAGAATGTGCCCAACGGTAAGTGAACATCACACACACACATTCATACATACATATACTTATACATATACATGTGAACATGTATATGCGCTGCATGTGTTTGTCTGTTTGTATGTACAACATAATCACTAAAAATTTATTTTATTTTTATCGATTTATTTTTGCTTGCTGCTGCTGCTGCCACCGTTGGCGCTGCCGCTGCTACGTCGGCGCTGGCGTCAGCAACAAAAACAGCGGCGTCGCTTTGCTTTTCCCTATGTTAATAATGCACTACAACGCGCCGTTTGGGGTCTTTTGAACATTTATAACTAGCACAAAATTCTTGTTTTGATTGCTGGAAGAGTGCTGAGGATCAACTTGAAGAATATCACTAATATAGCAGCCTGTATAAGAGCATTAAATGTTTGCATTCGCCTTGGCTTTGGCCTGTAGCATACGAAGTGCCATATGTTAGAGAGAGCAGGCATGCACAGCTAATCAGCCGCTTAGTGATTCGTTTTGTTTCGCTCACAGAACTAGTTCGAACCGGAAGAAAATGCATTCAAACAATCTTGCGTTTACTGGGGCGTTGCCACCTGACAGAAAACGAGTTTTTATGGAAATATCAGCGATATATTATTTTTAAAGTTGCAGAAACTAATACAATTGATTGAAATTGCATAAATTTAAACTATAAAAAATACATTTATATAAAAATGTTTTTAATTTAGGTGCATTGATAGAATTTGCATTTATTTTGCAGATGTGAATTGATCAGACCGAAAGCAATGTTTGTAGACAAAATTTAATCTCGCATTTCAGTCTTCTAATCATAACAATCATAAATACACTGAAGATGTGCCTAAAATCTAACTAAAATCTATTAATGATCAAGGAAGAGCAATGTTTTTTAACAAAAAATAAAAGTTTACATCCTGAGTGTTAGTAGAAAGTAGAAAATTCTGGCAGAAAGCATTTTATATTCATTATATATAAAAATTAGTTTTTTTCTTAAATCTTTAGCAATCACACATTCGATATTTCGAATTTTTATTTTGTATACCCTTTTATTAATTGGTTTATTTGCAAAGCTATACATTATTAATGTTTAATCTAAAATAATTATAAGTAAGACAACAAATGAGAAGCATTTTTAAATGTATTTATATTTTCGACTGAGATGATCTTAATTCTGTTCTGTCAAATATTATTTTGCAGCAATTGTCATATACATTGCTGAATACAATTTCCACCCCATCCATTGGCTTAGTACAAATTTCCCAAACTGTTCTCAACACATACGTTCGTCCTCTAATTTGTTAGCCACACTAATATGCCCAACATGAGCGGAGCGCGCCTGTCAACATAACCGAATCTAACGATTTTTCTTGTTGTTGTTGTTGTTGCTGTTTTGCGTTGGTTTTTTTTTCTTTTCTGCGCTATGTTTTGAGTCATTACCACCCACCCCTGTTTGCCACAGTGTGTGTGTGTGTGTGTGTGTGTGTGTGAGAAAGTGTGTGTGTTGCACGCTGCTGTTGCCAGTTTTTCTTGTTCTTGTTGTTGCTGTTGTTGTTGCTTAGCTTCGCATGAAAATGCAATGAACTCAAATAACTTTTGAATTTGCTGCATTTTACTGTGTATAGCTCTGGGGGTGGGTTTCTCTGCTGTCGTTAGCTACTCAACACACACACGCACAAACACAATTAAACGGGGGTGTGTGTGTGTGTGTGCGTGCGCAGTTTTCAACCCCAACCTCCGTTGAGGGGAAGGAAGCGTCGCTGCTTTTTTAATTGCACCGACTTCCTTACACAGGCCCGCTGCAACTCTTTGTGTCAGGGTGACAGCCCAACCCCTTTAACTCCTGTACACCCCCTATCGGCGCCTACCAACCCCTAAACGCAAAGTACATAAGCTGAAAGACCCCATCCCCATATTGGCAGCACAATAAAACAACAGCCAATCTCAATGCACTCACATCTTGTATCAATTGTAATTAGTTGCATTCACTTGCATAATTAAATGCCCATTCCGAGCATCTGCATTTTATTATTCATATTATTTACCTGTGCCCAGTGCGGGCTGATAATTTAAACATTTAAAAGATTATGAGAAATCAGGAGGGGTGGGAGGTAAACCATGAGATTATACATAAATATATATATATTTCAAAGTCCAGTTGCTTATCAACTATGAATAGTTTTTGCAGATTAAAGATGGATATCTGTAATTTTGTAATCCATTATTTGTCCGACTTTTTATGTAAATATTATAGATAGATAAATTATTATGAAATTTTCTTTTTATTTCCAATTTGAGTGTCATCTTTGATAAATCATAGTTGATTACAAATGGAGATGCAAAGTAAGTTATAACAAATGCCAAAAGTTATTAAAACAATATTGCTTAAGGCAATCATTTAAGCGGAACAAACAAAACAAACTGTTAATTTGAGCTGTGCCGCACGCATTTATTGCTTACTGCAAGAATCAAATACTCAAACACAATTTCAATTTCAATTCCAATCCCGAACTCAAACTGAAACTCAAACTCAGACTCGATACCTACTGCCATTTGCCACTGGTTTCGTATAGTTCATTGATCCCAGCTTTTCAGCTCTACGCATTACATTTCCAGTTTAGCGTTTAATTTTATTTCATTTCTGTATATTTTTTCTTTTTTTTTCGTTTTTTTACCTGCAACAACAGGAAAATGTGTCTATGCGTGTGTGTGTGTGTGTGTGTCTGTCGTTGATTGTGTGTGCGTGTGTGTGTGTTTGTGTGTGGGTTGCTCTTTTATCTATGTGGTTGCAGCTAGCCAATGCAGGTAGACTGGCGGTAGATACTCGTCCCCCCCCGCACCGTTCCCGTGCACCATGCACCCTGCTCATCCAATCCAGCTACCACATTTTCTTGTCGCTTATTAGCTGGCATTGCTTATCACGCGGCCCGCAACAACAACAACAACAACAACAACAGCAGAAAGAAAAATCAACTTTGAGTCCAGTTTTCGGCAGATAGATAGCCCAGGCCCAGATAGCGTGCCTCGTTGTTGTATAAATCACATTTCTACGAACGCATACCGATATCAACTCGAAAGAGACGCGGTCTGGCTAGCCTATTAGTTTAGATAGCTGCCGGCGATTTGACAACAACAAAAACGCAACCTAAATCAGATGTTAACATTTCTATTTGATATACTCATATAATTTCATATATTTTCCAGCTGCAATGCTCTAGTCAACCTAGACTGACAATTATGATAGCTTAGCAGCTGTTAACTTGTTGTTTATTAAGGGTTGATAAAAAAGAATCTCAAAATTAATGAATATGTATTATATGGAAATAGTTATTTATCTTATTTTACATTATTAACATATAATCCTTTCTTGTCAATCTATTAATAGCATACCCAAACTCGTGTTATCATAATCAAAGAAGATAGTTGGCGACTAGGAGCTGGAAAATTCGAATTTGTGCTAGATTTCATATATAATATAAAAAATGTCATAGATTTTGTATAGATTTTGTTCAATTTAATATCATTATTAGTTTAAACTATTACTTTATTAATATGTTCTCTATAAAACACCCTTGACAACAAACAATTGTAATTTACATAGGAAATCACAAGGCACGAGTGAAAGAACAAACTTTTTAACCTATTTCTGTTTCCGTACTCTTCCCGTTTCTAAACCCAAATTCACAACATTGAAGCTTACTTTCATTCAAGTACCTTGGCCAAATATTTGTTTATTATGCGCTTACTTTTTTTCTCAGAAATTTACATAATTCATCTTGTCCTGCGGTAAACTCTTTAAGTAGATAAAAGAAATTCAACATCAAAACCATTTAGAGGCAAATCACATCCTAAAGGATATTCTTAACAAAAGTATAGAAAAAAAACAAAAATAAACCAAAAAAAAAAAATAAATAAATAAAAGAAAAAACATTTGAGGCTCATTGATTTTTCGCTTAGGCGATGACGAAGCGACGCCGAGGGTAAGGATGAGTAAAACACAAACAGGGAGAGAGTGAGAGTGTGGGAGAGAGGGGAGAACTTGGGGAGAGAGTTGGGGAGAGCGACGTCTGGGTGTTGTATGTTTGTGTGCGGAATAAAATGTTAGAAACGTGCTAATGTTATTTTTATTTATATTTTCAAATTTTGCATGCCGATGATCAGACAACGACACCATCAACAACAACAACAACAACAAGCAGCAACTAACTCGATCATAATGCATAATGATGGGAATAAGGCAAATTCAAGATGCCAGCAAAAAGGCCAGCCAAGCGAATGGATGTGATAATATTGCGGTCTGTCTGTCAAGAGGGGGTCGCTCGCTCGCTCGCCCAACCCCCGTCACAAATTATTTGCACTCACGTACATACTCTTCTATGTGTACATAACAGAGAGTGTGTGTGCGGGTGTGAGTGTGAGTGTGTACTGGCTGGGTTTACACCACCCCCACCAGGGCGAGTGAGCAGCAGGCGGGAACAGCGCCCGACGCTATGCAACACTAAAAATGCGCGTGCTTATAAGTCTGTCAGACCTTAGGTGTGTGTGTTTATATATATATATATATATATATATATGAATATGTACAGTTGATATATGACCTTATGTGTGTGTAATTTCGCTAGCCGCACAACACTTAGGCCGACCAAAAAGGCAGGCAAGTGTAAAACAATAAAGCCAAAAGCGAAGCTTTTTCTATCATATGGCAGCTTTAAGGCTTAAAGCTGCTTCTGGCAACACTCTTGTGGTTTATGGCGGCTGCTGCTGCTATTTCTTCTCTTTTTGTTGTTGTTGTTGCTGCTGTCGCTGATGACTCAAACTCTGGCGACTGGCGCCGCGTCGCGCTACACTGGCCCACACCCAACGTGGCGCAACGCCAACCCCCACCACCAAGCCCAGCCCCACTCCAAGCAGCGAGACAAGCGGGCGTATGAAACCCCAACTCTAATAGGGGTTGCAGTTTTTCCTAACCTCACTCGCTCGTCCGCTCTTTCTCTCTCTCTTTCTCTCTCACACTGTCTATTTTTTTTGCTATGTATATATAAGCGTATATGTGTTTCTGTTGCGCGCGCGCTCTCTCACGCTTTCACTGTGTGTGGCCGGCACTATAAACACACTTAAAAGTAGGAATACAGACGGCAGCGCCATGTTTTCCAAAACGTTCCCCAAACCCAGCGAATTCCTTTCCATTTTGTTCCACTTTGGCTAGCCACTCAAACCCAACAGACCGACGCCATATTGTGGGTTGGAGAGAGCAGAGTCACACTCTCTCACACACACAGACACATACAAGCTGGAGCGCGCGCGCTCTCCCTCTCTCTCGTTGTCTCTCTCCGCTCTCAGTCTCTCAAATTGTACGCAGTTGGGCACGCTCTCACTCTCGCTCGGCCGTGTTTCAGTTTTCACCGACTTTAACTCGTTGCTAGGCACCAGCAATAGCAACAACAAGCAGTCAGAGGTAGGCAGAAGCAAAAGCAGAAGCAGACAGAGGCAGAGGCAGAAAACATCATTGGCTGTTTCTCGTACTCATCGTTCTTGTTCTCGTCCTGGTGCCTGTTTCTGTTTCTGGTCGTTGCTGTTGCTGTTGCTGTCGTGTGGCCCATGTGAAAGTGAAGTGAAAAGTGAAATGTTACAGCGACAATGCCGGGTACAATGACGATGACGATGACGATGGCGATGATGATGTTAATGATGGAAAATGGAGCGCATGCTTTCAGTTTTGTTGTTGTTGTCAGAAGTTTGACTCAGTCGCTCTGGGTCTCGCTGCTCGTTCTCGCATCACCACAAGGCTTAGCCCAGTATTTCCGTGCGTCTGCGAATGCTACTTCTGCTTCTGCTCCTGCCTGACTGATTGCCTGCCTGCCTGCCTGCCAGCAGCCTGCCTGCTGAACCCGTTCCATATTCCATGTCGTTTTTGTTTTGTCAACTTGTCTTGTCTTGTTGTATTTTTTGTTTGTTGTTTTCCCAGTGTTGTTGCTTGTTTGTCGTATTTTATGGGCAGTTGGTTTTTCTGTCACTTTGCGTTGTCTACTTTTCGGGGCCTGCTGGCGGTGCTTCTCATGTTGTCTGTTGTCTGCGCACTCATTGGGTTCATTTGATTAATTACGGCTACATAAGTTTAGCATTTGCCTAACTGCTTTCGTTGTCCGAAGCATTTTAATTGCTCGGTTAATATTTGATTACCGTTGCCTTTACATCTTCTACTAATGGTCAGCGATGTGTTGGGATGCACTTGAATTTTCTAATATGCAAATCTATTTTTGTTCTCAAATTCGCCACTCAACTTGTCTGCTTCAAAATTAAGATAAATTATAAATAAAGATAAAAGAAGAAAAATATAAAAAGAAACATAAATATATATCTACATATCTCTGATTAGTTTTCCAAATAAATTGAAAACTTTACGTACTCAAAATAATAGTTATCTATCAGTTAGCTAATTAAATATGTGTGGTTTTCAATTGAATCCACTATTTTTTAAAGTATTGACTTGAAATCGATGAGTATTAATTTAAGAAACAAAAGCTAAAATGAAACAAAAAAACAATTAAATAAAAAAAAACGTGGCAAGACTCATATTTTTCATAATGACTCATATTTTGTCTTATTAAATATAATGCTGCTTTTAAGTATGCCCAAAGTTGCGGGGATTTTCAGTCTATGCAAGGATGGCTTTTGCTCCCTCCTCGTACGGTTCGCTGGTCAATTGTTTCATCTTAATCCTCCTTGTGGACTACTTTTGTTTATTATACCCTATTAGCCTGCTTCCTTTATTTACCCAAGCAAGGCGACCGCCCACACATCTGTCTGTACACACACACACACACAGACACACATTTATGGCCTGGCTAATTGAGGTTAGCGCATTAAATTTGTTAGCCCTCAAAAGTACGCTAGAGTTTATTATGCGACTGCGGCAAAGTCTCTCGCAAAAGGCATTAAAGCATAAGAAAATATGTTCAAATGTATTGCAAGGTCACAAGTTAATTTATACGAGGGACTGACAACCAGATGCCAAACACACTCCTCCCCCCCCCCCCCCTCCACACACACACACACAGAAGGACTCAGATCCAAGCGCACATGCATATGGCTTTTAAATATTTGGGCTCTGTCTTTTATTATTATTAAATTTGTCAGCTTTTTTCGCCGTTGCATGCCAATGGTACTCATCCCTACTCACCTCCGCCCTCAGAGCAATGTGTGCGGAATCATTTCATCAGGAAAAAGGAAGCAAATGCTAAGAAAATACTGGAAAAACATTTAAAAAATAAAGAAATAAAGAAAAAAGAATAACCGGGCCAATTGGCAACAGCCAGAAAATATTTATTAATAAAAACGAGCGCCCGGCAAAACGTTGGCGCAAAAGGCAACGCCGAAAATACACACAGACACACACGCAGACGCGCGCATTTGGGAAATACACACATATATATATATATATATAAATGTATGTGTGTGTGTGTGTAGCATACATTTAAGGCGCTTCGGTAGGACCGGTATTTTCAATTTTAATTTCCTTTTTCCTATGTATGCGTAACTCGCACGTGTGCGTCTCGCTCTCTTGCTGTGCGTGCGTCTGTGTGTGTGTTTGCGTGTGTGTGTGTGTGTGTGTGTGGGAGCAAAATGTGGCCTTGGCAGACGGCAGCGAGTCGACGACAGGCCACACAGCGCAGGCGAACGAACGGGGGGGCGAAGGGGCGTGCAGGCAGGCAGACATGCCCACAGCTGCCTAAAAGTAACAGCAAGAACAGCAACAACAACAACACACGCATGTCACTCAGCGTTGCCAGTGTTGCCAACTACTACCAAATTGTTGCTGCCTACACACAGACAGTCAGTAACTTGATGTATGTGTATGCAAGCAAACACACACGCACACACACACACGCACACACACACACAAATCAAGCTTCAGTGGAACATTGATGGCGTCGTGTATAAAACGAACAGCCGCCCGCTTTTTGCCGGCACCCGATCCTCGCTCCTCGTGCGTTTATCTATCCATCGATGTGTGTGTGTGTGTGTGTGTGTGTGTATGTGTGTCGTCGTCGCCGCCGCCAGCTGTAGCTGCTGCTGCTTCTGCTACTACTCAGACAGACGCAGGCCCCAGTCAGTTGTAGTTAGTCGTTGTGCGCTGTCGCTCGCTAGCGCGAACAGTTTTTACAAAAAAAAAATAAAAAATAATAATAATTAAATAAAATAAATTAAAAAAAATATATATAGCATATATAACTCAAATATATAGTATTTATAAAGTAACTTTCAAAGGCTGTGATTCTAGCGCAATTTCAAGCATGTGTAAATATATAAATTAAAATACAAAATATTCAACAAATCGCTAAAAATGCCTCTTGATTTTTTTTTATTCTATTACAGTTTCGGCGGCTAACAATATGCAATATGGTCAAAATATATCCATACCATACTCGCAGCCGCAGAGTGATCTGAACTTTTTGAATGCGGCCGCCGCAGCGGATCATAAGGGTAAAATCCATCCAAAAATTGAACGTGACCGGGAAGAAGGTGAGTCGGCTACGCTTGCTGAACGTGTCCTCTTTTTTATTTTCCCTTTCCTTTTTTTTATTTGTGTTGGTAGGCTCTTGTGGGTGTTGGAAGGAAGAGTTACACACGTTTATTTGCCTTGCTCTCTTCTTTTTTTTTTGGGGTTTTTTTTTTTATTTTTTGGTGGGCTTGCTATCTTTTTATATGGCTTACGATTTCAAGGACGAACATTATTCTTCGTGTGCGGCTGTCCTGCTCCTTGTCGCCTTGCCGCTGCCCTCGGCTCGGCTCGCTTCGGCTAAATAAAGTATTTAGACATATATATATATATATATATATATATATACATATATATGTGTATATGTATCAATGAGAAAAAATAACCGAAAAATAAATGTTGCGCCCTGTCTGGATTGAGATTTTTGTAGCATATTTTTTGGAGCGCCCGACAATTTGGAGCTCCCAAACAATTTATTAACTCTGCAGATGTGTGTGAGAGTGTATGGTGGTGGGTGTGTGGGTGTGTGTATGTATTTCCTATTAACAAGTTTTAAGAATTTGTGTTCACTTGATGTTGAGCCGAAAGTTTTTGCGCACACCCATTTTCCACGTGGGCGTATTAACTTAAAAAATAAAAAAGCACAGCCTGAAAACATGAGCCTTAGACGACCACCCCGGGGAGTGCGTGGAGTGGGCTAGGGATGCTGCATGTCATGTGTCCTTGACGGCTGTAACTTCAGGCGTGGTGCGGCAGGCGAGGCGTGGGCGGCGGTGCGGATAACAGGAGAAGGCAGCCTGGGATTTTCAAGAAAATAGAACTGAGCCTGTACGCAACACCAACACACATACACACACACAGCGAAAAATACACACACGGGTTGAGTGTTGTTGCCAAGCCAAAGCTTTTTGTTGTTGGGGTAGGTTTTTTTTTTTCTTTCTTTTGTACAGCATTTCTTACAGCAAGAAAATTATCCAGGATGCTATTAGATAATGCATGAGTTGGTCACGTTGCGGTGGGTCTCGGCATATTTAGATCAAATGGAGCGGTGATTGGCGGGTGATGAGAGCATTAGGCCTGGATTAGGGCTCTGGATGTTGCCATCGTCGTTAACAAAAAAACAGCATTTACAACAAGTTATAACATTTACCGTAGGATGTCTCTGCTAAAATACCCTCTTTGTGTATATGATCTTGTGATCTAAGCTCAACTCAATCATAGAGTTGTTTGTTTTTTCATCAAATTTAAACAACATCATTTTCTTAGCTTTATGTTAAGGATGAATAATCCTTACCATCGCAGTTGGTAGTCCAATACTTGTAAGATTTTGTTAAGGAGGAGGAAAATAACTACATTTTCAAACAATCATTTCTTAAAATTCTACAAAATATATAAAAACTTCGATGCTGAGCAATAACTGACTGCTTTGGCTTGTTGATACTTGGTTTTGATTTGCCTGCAGCAAAAAGCCAAATCATTGCCAAGTTTCAAGAAGATAGTTTAAAAAAATGATAAATTTTTACTCATATTTTCATTACTTTTGGCTTTCGCAGTGCTCAATCAGCAAATCTTACAGAATGTCAATCAGTCGTGGCAAACGCTGGCCAATACGGCCAACACGGTCGACTACTCATCGCATTTGCTATCCGCAACACTGCCAATATCCATACAGCACTTCCTCAAGTATTCGGAAACAATAAAGAAGGAGTCCACCGGCGATGTGCTTAAGAACGGCACCAATTTGGCCAGTTTGGCGCTGGGTGGCGTTGCCCTGACGCCCAGCAACAATTTGGCAAATGGTGCACACCACAACGGGCTGGTGGGCATGGAGCATGGCGTCCATATGACCAACATGACAGACGCGAATGGCGCTGCCCTGGCCAATGGCGGGGCCACCAATGGAGTCAATGGCAATGCCAATGGGGCGGTCAATGGTGCCGCCGTCTCCAGCACTGCGGCGGTGGGCACCACAAATGCCACGGGCGGAACGACCACCGCCAGCGGCAAGAAGACCAAAAAGAAGAAACCGCCAAAGGAGAAGAAGCCCCGACCCAAGCCCGGCGAAATTCGTGAAACGAAAGCATTGGACGGCTCCACGCTATACTGTTGCCCGGAGTGCCAGATGGCCTATCCGGATCGCAGCCTCATCGAGCAGCACGTCATCTCGCATGCCGTGGAGCGGCGCTTCGTCTGCGATATATGCAATGCGGCGCTCAAGCGCAAGGATCATTTGACCCGGCACAAGCTATCCCACATACCGGACAGGCCTCATGTGTGCAATGTGAGTGACGATCGTTGAATCGTTGAACGCCAATCCCAATCCCTATTCCCAATCTGTCTAATCTCTGTTTTCATCTTAACAGATCTGCATGAAGTCGTTCAAGCGCAAGGAACAGCTCACCTTGCACATTGTCATCCACTCGGGTGAGAAGAAGCACGTCTGCATCGAGTGTGGCAAAGGTGAGTCTGCTGATCAAGAATCTGCATATCCATATGTGCAACAGACATCTTTTCCATACAATAAAAGTATAATTATAATCTCATATTTCGAATTGGAAAACGAAAAAGTGTTCAATGAATTGGAGTTATATTTAGTTGTCTTTTGAATAACAAATTGAATTAACTATTTAAAATGCTGTGAAATTTGTTCATTTTGCTAATGCATCCTTGTCTGCACTTACAGGTTTCTATCGCAAGGATCACTTGCGCAAACACACGCGTTCGCATATTGCGCGTCGCGTCAAATCGGAGGTCTCAGCCCAAAATGTGAATGGCAGCGGTGCCAGCACTGCGCAGAATAATGCGCTACACGGCTCCTGAGGTTCGTACAAGGACTTTTGGTAAACTCTCAACGCACATTTCATGCCCGGAGAGGCGGCTTAGTTATTGCCAGCAAATCGCTGCCACAATTGCGAATTGTTGCCAACAGCTGAGCTGCTTTTTTTTGAAATGTGTTAAGAGTTTACCGAAGGTTCTGCTGAGCGTCACCCCAAATCCAATAACCCTCACAACAAAGTAACAAAACAAAACAAAACAAAACAACAAAAACAACAAAAAACAAATGAAAAGAAGTTATACTACAATATGCAAGTATTAGTTGAATTTTGTTTGAAACACTTTCAGTTCTTTAGCTTTGGTTCTTTCAGTTCAAGTTTTCGCACAAAAAGTTAAGCAAAGTATAGCAATTTATATGTACAAAAAAAAAACACACAAAAAACAAAAACAAAAAAAATTAAAAATGAAAATGAAAATGGAAAAAGAAGCTGGAATTTTTAAATTTGAAATATGCGCATAGTTGGCTTTCATTTCTTTATGAGGATCTGTGATCTTTGCTGCATAAACGAAAAATAAAAAAAGAATAAATAAAAAAAAAAAACAAAAATGACAAAAACGAAAGCTTTTAAGTGTAAGCTAATAATTTTTAAAGAAAACCATTTATGTGCAATTTTCTTTTATTATTCATTTGAATTTTCTTTTTGTTTTTGTTTTTGGAACAACTTAAATAAATGTACTTAGAATAAGTTCAGAAATTCATTTTATGCGCATATTAATTAAGTACGAAATGAATAAATATATATATATATTTCTAGTCTTATACTTTATTTGGACAATTATTAAAACGAAAAAGTGAAAGGGAAAAGTAAATAATGTCATGTAATTTTAAGATTTTAAACGTAATGTTCAAAGCGAAGCAAAAGCAAAAGCAAAACACTAAGCAGAATAATGCAATACAAGCTTGCGTCTTTGCATGCCCAAATTCCAGTCGTCGTTTAAATCAATCTACCTATCCATACAAAAAAAAAAAAATTACCAATCGCAGAAACTACAATATACCATATAAACGAACACGTATACTCTATAGCTATAGCCAACTTACCATGCTTACAACAAATTTAAAAAACAAAAACAAAATAATAACTATGAAATACAATACCACAAATATATACATACTATCTATAACCAAGCCCAAAAATGGAAAATACAATCCGCTGAGCAGCTCTAAATGATATTATCAAAAAACAAAAAACAAAAAAACAAAACAAAAAAAAACAACAACAAAAAAAAACAACAACAAAAAAAAAACAGCTAACCAAAAACAATAACTGCAATAAAACTCAATAAACAAAAAATATTTTTTATATAAATGCAAAAGAAAAAAACAAAACTTATACCAAAAAAAAAAAAAATAAGAAAAAAAACATAAAAAACAAGAAACGAAAAGAGAAATGGATAAAGTATATGAATGAAAGGCATAAAACAATAACCGAAATAAAGTGCAAACACTTCGTGCAAGTGAAAACGTAATTTACTGTTCAAATACATAGCATTTTTTGAGATTAATGTAAAGGTCTAAACAATACCAATAAACGTTTTATCATATGATGTACCAGCATATTTACATATAGTTATACGAATGCTTCAAACTAATATACATACATCAGAAAAAAAAACGAAAGAAAACCAAAATAGTTGTAATGGTTTCGGTTTTCTTACTGTTTTTCAAATGTCACACAAATGATCATTGAGCACTAAGCATTTCGCGATTTTCGATTATGAAGTAAACGTATATTTTTGAAGTATATCTAAACCAGATTTCAATTTCAATTGCAAATGAAACTCTTTTTGAAAAACAAAAAAAAAAAAAACGAAAAAAACACGTTTACGAAAAAAAACATTTTCTGTATTAATTCATGAATCTTGGTGGTCAACGCATCATTTGAATATTTCAGCAAATTTACTTTTAGTATTTGTATTTTTGTTTTTGAGCATACCTAATTGATGTAGTGTCATAATTTGTGTAGTTATCAATTTACTACCTATTTAAAATATGCTAATTTTGTTACAAGCATATATATTATAATGTGTGTACTCGAACCAAGTGCAACAGCTTAAAGAAACGTCTATCCTCAACGGGTATAACTGTCTTTTGTGGCTTTGTGCGTTGCTTTGACTACAGAAGAAGTAATTGAAATACTTGCATTAAAGTACAAATACTAATTACAAATAGAAAAACAAAACACGAGAAAAAAAAAACAGCAACAGCAGCAGCAACAACAATTCAACAACTTTTACAAAATGGCCAATGTAGCCAGGAAAATAAAAAGTATTAGCCAAAAGTTATATATATATATAACAAAATACATAGCAAGGAAAAACAACAACAATCTTAAGTAACAGTTACTACATTTTAGATGGGCACATTGTGGCCAACATTTGCGTAGTCGACCCAAAATGTGTCCAGTGTGCCACACATCATCCTAATCAGAGTCAGAATGAAGCCCAACAAATAATTATCGAGAAATAAGCAACCTTCAAAGCCCACGCAAATTTATTCAATTCGCAATTTTTTCGTTTAGTATAACTTATATAAATCACATAAGAAATTATAAATCAATAAGTTTATAAAGAAAAAATTGCAATAAATGACAAACAAAGGAAATTAAATCACTCAGGGATGAAGCCTCCAAACAAACAAAACAAAACAAAAAAAAAACTAAAAAACAAAAAAAATATAAAGTAAAAATGCAATATTTTAAATGAAACTAAACGAAAAACAAAAATACAAACTAAATTTATAAATAAAAGAAAAAATGGTACATTTTAAAGTTAAATATTTTAGTGTAAAACAAAACAACAAAAAAAAAAAAATGTAAGAGTTAAAAAAACCAACAAAAAAAAAAAAACTAAAATCATTAGAAATTTGCACAAATTTTTGGCATTTTATAAAGAAAACAAAAATAGCATAAAACAGCAAAAAAAAAAAATCATAAACAAAACGAAATAACAAACAAAACATATTTTTCCAAATATTAAAGAAAAAAATTGGTCTAGCGAAGGTATAACAGGCAGTAAAGCAAATGATTTAAAATATTTAAAAAAAAAACTCTCACACACACACACACACACAGTCCGAGCAACTCTTAGTGAATTTAAATGAAATGTATTACAATTTACATATTTACAAAACTAACGGGAAAGGAAAAGGAAAGATGGAAACGAATCGAAGGGAAAGGAAGGCAAGGGAAGGGAAAGTGTGCGGCCAAAGATGATGTTAGAATTGTAGTTAGAAGTGCGGCAAGTGTTGAGAAACGACGAAGGAACATTTTGAAGCAGGCAGCAAGCAGCAGACAGCGAGGCGACGATTAGGACGTTTATATTATGTAAACACTTTTTTTATAAAGAATAAATATAACAAATGGAAACTATATACAAATACCGTATATGTATGTATTGTGCTGTATTTATGTTTAGTGTCGGCAGCAACTAAAAACAGGCAAGGAAAGGAGAAAGTAAAACAAAAACAAAAATGAAGAACACAAAAATGAAAACAAAAAGAAAATCTAAGAATGAAAATAATATTTGAAAAGCTTAATACATTTTAAGGTTAGGTTTTCTGCGAAAGGACTGAAGTTAAGGCAACGTAGCGTTTAAAAACAAAATTGCGAGTGTTATGGACAAGGATGTGGACGAACAAATAAAAAAAAACAACAAAAAAATTACAAAAAAAAATACAAAAAAAGAGCGCGCGGTTGGAGACGACATTGGTTTAAGGTTAGGCATACCCATGTATTTTCGAGCTAAAAGAAACAAAATGTAATGAAATAATGAAATGTAAGTGGAGAGAAGAACAAGTGACAAGCAGCAGCTACAATATTTTTATAATTACACAACTAAA
Organism: Drosophila nr. perissopoda 5 BK-2023a; assembly: GCA_035044105.1. NCBI lineage: Eukaryota > Metazoa > Arthropoda > Insecta > Diptera > Drosophilidae > Drosophila > Drosophila nr. perissopoda 5 BK-2023a. Next base: position 128,783 of record JAWNMK010000311.1, read on the forward strand.
ACTTTGTTTTAACTATGTTTAATTTAAATAAAATTTCGATTCGTTTAAGACATTTACTGTTTTGTGATCCAAATTCAATGAACAACCGACAACACTTGACTTAAAAAAACACAAATTAATTAAGTTGATAAAACTGCTGATGTACGGCAAATGGAAAGCAAGAACACAGTAAATTGTACTTACCTAATATAGCAAGAAGAAAACACAGACACACACACACACACACACACTTTGAATTATATTTACTTGAATTAAATAAAAATAATGAGTATATATAACTTTGTACTTGAATAATATTTTATTTATATATATATATATACCTTAAGTCGATAAAAACTCTAATAAATTATAATCACCTATAAAAAAAACCAATGTGTTTATTTATACTCTTTTTTGTTAGTTAGTTTTTTATATAAGAGTTTAATTTGTCCGAGCAAAGTGCCTCTTCATTCTTATAGACATTATTGGTGGCTCTAATAAAATTCCCATTATTTTCAACTTGTTGCTGCCCGCGTAAACCGTAATCGATTTATGTGAATTTCTGCAATCATCGATACATTTTGTCATGCGCAATAGTTAACATATCGAGTTTCTCCAATTTATTTTAAGCAATTCAGAACTTAATATTTAATCATAATTATTAAACAGAAACAAGATTAGCCTAATAAAAAACCACATGATTCATATTGTGAAAAAATGCATACGCAACAAAAGGAAATACCTTAACAGCTCACTCATCCATGTTAAGTTAACAGCGCTCATTGCTTAAAGCAGTGCCTTTTGAGTAAAGAGCCGCTCTTCCCTTTGCGATGCAAAAATCAGTTTTTAATGTTTGTTGATTGTCAGCGGTGCCCAGACGGGTTTTTTAAGTTGTAAGCGGAACGCGCACGTGTGCATAACGTGGCTATTAACTGAACTTGAGTTTAGGTTAAACATTTACAACACGTAACAGAATCATATTAAAATGGTGACCAAGAATGCCGATCAAATGAAAGCATTAGCGCTCAAATTGTTTGAGATCAATGCATTTAAATTTGGCGATTTCAAAATGAAGGTTGGCATCAATTCTCCGGTTTACTTTGATCTGCGTGTCATCGTCAGCTATCCAGATGTTATGGTGAGAAAGAGAGAGATGGAGACAGAGTGGGAATGGTTAACAAGTGTTTCTTTCTTTCTTTGTTAGCAAACCGTTTCGGATTTGTTGGTGGCTCAGATCAAGGAACTGCAGCTGAGCGCGAAGCACGTTTGCGGTGTTCCGTATACGGCTCTGCCACTGGCCACCATTGTATCCGTGCAGCAGCACACACCGATGCTGGTGAGACGCAAGGAGGCCAAAGATTATGGCACCAAGAAGCTCATCGAGGGCATCTATCAGGCCGGCGACACTTGTCTGATTGTCGAGGATGTTGTCACGTCCGGTTCGAGTATCTTGGATACGGTTCGTGATCTGCAAAGTGAGGGCATTGTTTGCACCGATGCAGTGGTTGTCGTCAATCGGGAACAGGGCGGCGTTGCCAACATTGCCAAACATGGCGTTCGCATGCATTCCCTTTTTACGCTATCCTTTCTGCTGAACACGCTGCACGAGGAGGGTCGCATCGAGCGGGAGACGGTGGATGCGGTTGCCAAGTACATTGCGGCAGTGCAGATAAACAGCGATGGTTCGTTCGTTGGTGGCGATAAAGCTCGTGAGTCGAGTAAGTCTGGTTTCAGATGCAGGGGGCAGGTGCAGGGGGAGCACTGTGAATCCCACATATTAAACGATAATGAAAACATGACATTTGCCCGTGCTTATTTAGCCAAAGCCCCCCCCCCCCCCCCCAATCCGTAGGCTAATTAGGTTTAGCGTGCCATTGCCATTGCCAGTTAGCTACAGAGCCAAAAGCCAACCCCAATTTTATCAGTCCATCCAGCTATATTCCATTGTCAATTAGGGCAGGTCGTTATAAATCGTGTCGGTCTCTTCAGCTCCAAAATTGTCTAATTTGATTTCATTTGACGTTTTATTTCAGCCGTTATATAATATGACCACATCAATTGAAGCGATGATAGATTACTGTATCTAATTTTATTAACGCTTCTGATAGCAGTTGATTAAGCCAAACGGGTTTTATATTCCTGTATTCCATCTATATTATCTATGATATACCCTGTATATCATATACAAAATATATATAGCTAGAAGATTCAAAATGGGACTTGGCTTCTTTTTGAAAGTTGTGTCCAAAGAACAACTATTTTTATGCCCAGGCAGTGGTCGTCCCGGACACCATAAATTATATATATATTCGTGAGCAATATCACTAGCCAAGTTGATTTAACCGCGTCTACAAGGGTATGTCATCTTCGGGATGCCTAAATATTTAGTATGTTTATTGATTTAATAGATATTGTTTACTTGCCCTCCCAAAATCCTAGTCCATGTCCACAACAGTTTGCTTGTCGCACAGTGTCATGTCATGAGCATAGTTTAAGAATAAATAATAACTGCTGATAATACTTATCTTAACTTTCGAACAGCCAACGATTTCTCGCGCACCAAACTGACTTACGAGAGTCGCGCCAACTTGGCCAAGAGTCCGATGGCCAAGCGTCTATTCAACTTGATGGCCACCAAGAAAACGAATCTTTGTTTGGCCGCCGATCTGACCAAGGCGGATGCCATTCTGGATGTGGCCGACAGGTGTGGGCCGTACATTTGTCTGCTCAAGACGCATGTGGATATTGTGGAGGACTTCAGTGAGAGCTTTATAGCCAATCTGAAAGCGCTGTCAGCGCGTCACAATTTCCTGCTGCTGGAGGATCGCAAGTTTGCGGATATTGGCAACACGGTGTCCCTGCAGTATGGCAAGGGTATTCACAAGATATCCGATTGGGCCGATCTGGTCACGGCGCACACGCTGCCCGGACGGAGCATTTTGCAGGGCCTGAAGGCGGCGCTTGATGGCAACGATGCTGCCAAGGAACGAGGCGTTTTCCTTTTGGCCGAAATGTCGGCCAGTGGCAATCTGATTGATGAGAAGTACAAGGAGAGCAGCAACAAGATTGCCACCGAGGGTGGCGATGTGGACTTTGTGGCTGGTGTCGTCTGTCAGTCATCCAGTTGCTTTGCCTTTCCAGGTCTCATACAGTTAACGCCGGGCGTTAAGATCGATGAGAGTGTCGATAAGCTGGGACAGCAGTATCACACACCCGAGCATGTGATCAAGGAGCGCGGTGCCGACATTGGCGTTGTTGGACGCGGCATTCTCCAGGCGGCCAATGTGGAGAAGGCGGCGCTCACCTACAGCGATCGCCTCTGGGCCGCCTACGAGGAGCGTGTGGCCAAGTAACCCCAGTTGAACCCAGCCCACAGCGTTGACCTCATTCTGACGTATTTCCAATTTATAAAATACATTAAGTTTTGGTATTTAAGCACAAAATAAAACAAATCACAAAACAGTTTTCCATATTGAATGACACTTGGTTAAGAATTTTTGAAGAAAACTAATTTTATATTAAGTTAAAAGTTGACTAAACAAAAAGAGAATACAACAATTGATGAAATGTATGTACGTATGTATGTATCTATGTATAATTCATATACTGTATTTAGTAAGAAGCCAAACACTGCAGCACGTAGCTATAATCGCCGGAAATATCATCCTGTAAATGAATCGAAAGAAAAAAATATTTGATTTGTTTTAATCTGGAAACTAGCAAACGGTTTGTTTCTTTTTTATTTTGTTAATAACAAGCACAAACTACAAGAGAATTTACAAATAAAATGTATACAAAATTGTTGTAAATATATATATATATATATATGTAAATCGTTATAATTTAATTAATCCGCAAAAGAGTATAAATATCAGATGCTTGCACGTTAGACGTTATCAATGAGAAACATAATTGGGAATTAAGCACATCACAACATTAATAATTTCAGCGATTATTCAACTTTTTTTTTTGTTCATTTTTTCTTTTCTTTGAAAATGCAAATATTTTTGGCATTTCTATTGCAGTGTTGAAAAATCAACTCTTATACTTGGCGCCAAGGTTTGCCCTCTTTCTCTCTCTTCTACCAAGCGGCGAGAGTCACAAGCAAATATCCGATTTCAGTGTTTGCATCCTCCTGTGCGAGTGTTGTAAATTGCGTAAGGGAAGCGTAAAAAGAGCAGAGCATAAAACGCGTTATTTTGTATACATTTTAACTGTTGTTGTTGTAGTATTTAGTTGCTCAGTGCGCTACAAAGAACCGCTTGCCCGTGTTAGGTGTAATGTTAAGCGCTTACAGCGCACTGTTAGTAACATGACAGCACTGCATGCGGCAAATAAAATTCAAATGTTCACAGCACAAAATGGCGTCCGATTTGATTTAATTCTTTTATTGTTGCGTTTTGTTTTTTTAAATTTATTTTTTTAAACATTAATGTAACTTAAACCATTGCAAATGAGACTCGATAAAGTGTAAAAAGTATAACAAAAACCATAAGCTACACATATATGTATATATAGTCATTGTAAAAATTTAGATAAAATTAGGTGCAATGAATGTGCATAATTATGTATAATAATTAACATGTGATGCGACTGTAGTTCTGACGGTCTAATTAAATGCACTGCGTTTTCTTATAAAAAGGTTCCACATTTTTGCATTCGTACATCTTAATAGTGTGTATAAAAGTTTGTATATATTAAGTATATATATACATATATATATATGTATCTGCGCACTAACTATTCGATTCGAAAGTCGAATTTTTGTACAATTTGTGTATAAAATAAGGCTTAGGACATGGATCGACAAGTTTTTTGTTGGTTTTTCTTTTCTTTTTGTGAGGGTGAGTTCTTTTTTACAATCCAACAATAGCCAATAGGGCACGCTTATAATCGCCAGATGTATCGCCCTAAAAAATACAGAATATGGCAAGTTTTAATGTTTAATGCACACAAATGAAGTAAGAATATAAGCAAAATATGAGTGTACAACTGATAAACTGAAGGGGAAAATTAAATGAAATTGCATTTAGAAGTGAGAGCGAGCGAGAAACGGAAAACTTTATGTGAACATGGGGTTAAACTGTACACATTCTGCTGATACTAGTCACTATTATGTAAATAACAGAGCATACGTAAAGCTTTAAAGCTTTATAAAGCTGTTAAATGTAACTGTTGCTTGTTGTGCCTGTTGGCAATGCCATGAAATGTAACATTTACAACTCGATATGGTTAAGCGAATGATGAAGGTAGGGGGAATATATATGTGTGTATGAATGTAGATTAATTTTGTGACGACTATTTGCTACTGAGTGCACATCTAGAGTAGTGCCCAACACCACAAATGTTATATTTAATAATGTTAGCATACATATGATATGTATGGCGAAATGGAGGAATATTTACCTTGATCCACGATTCCAGGCTCTTGCCGTACTTGTTCTGGAATGCTTCCTTGATATCGCCCAAATCGATCTCTGAGCGGCTGACAACGATGCGGATCAGCGTCTTGTCCTTGGTGCCCATGCCGGCCATCGAGTCGTGTAGACGCTCGGAGAAGTAATCGATCTTGGACTTGCAGCACTTGACTAAACAATTAATAACAAACATAATATGTAAGTAAATAGAGCAAATACAAAATTTAAGAATGACTTACCAATGGCAAGGAAACCCTTCTCCACAGAGCCGCTGAACTCTCGCTTGATGGCCTTCTCGATATCGTTGCCGGAGAGATTCTCGTATTCGAGGAAAATCTGACGCAGCTGTTGATATGAGCGTGTAATCAGAATTGAATTGAAGGTGGACTCATCGGTGCCCCACATTCCCTCGCCGGCAGCATGCAGCAGCTCTGCATCGGCAATGGCGGCTCCCTCATCGATGCCCTGGTTCTCATCCCGATTGCCCTGCACCAGGGAGACGCAGAGGCGCTTGAAATGGCCGCTGGTGTCGCCCTTCAGATCGGACTCCAGGGACTTGCCAAAGCCCTGCTCGTAGAACTGGGCAATGGTCTTGATGCCATAGTTGGACAATGTGCAGAGAATCTCAATGATGGCCTCTTCATCGGTGCCCAAGCCGGAAATGGCATCGTGCAGCTCCTGTGCATAGAATTGGGGCAGCGGCGTCATCAGCGCCACAATCACATCCTCGAACTTGCCGCCCAGCTCTGACTTCAAGTCCGAAATCAGATCCTTGCCGTAGGAAGTCTTGAAGGACTCGGCAATCTCCAGACGCTGGACGATGCCGCGACGGGCGAGAATCTCAATGATCGCCTTCTCATCGGTGCCAAAGCCCTTCATGGCCTTGCGCAGAATGGCCGCATCCTCAATGGGATCAAAGGGATCCGCGGGGTAAACGGTGGGTGTGCACTACAAATGTAAATTGAAATCAACGTAAGTACAGTGCTCACTCACCAATATTGAACATAAAGATATTAGGAAAAACTTAAATTCTTATTACTCTATTTACCCCATCTATTTTCTTTTATTTAGATTTGAGACCCTCAGAACTGGACTGAATTTAAAATTTAGTAACTAACTTTATACGATTTATTACTATTTTTCATGACGAATAAGAATCCACAAGGAAACAATGAGCCATCATTTGAATGCGACATTTATAATTTATTCATATATTTTTCACCTGAAATGAATACGTAATGAACATACGAATAATCGTGAATAATCGATGAATGCGCGTTTCACACGTACTTAGCACACCCTCATCTATACATGAATCTAATAAGTAAATTGACTCAGCTAACCAATTGCATTGTAAGATTTGCCTATGTTTTATCTGCATACTTAAAAGTGAGTCGAGTACCATATCGATTAAAACGTAATAGTATAATTGCCAATAATAATAATAATAATAGCACAGTTGCTTATCTCAAATGTTTCAAACTTATTCATACATACAAACTCACCTTGAATGGATAGTACTCAGCGGAGCTCATGATTGCCTCTTCTTGTTTAGATTCTTTGTTGGGGATTTAAATCTGTAAATGCGTAACATAAAAATATAATTAACACTGATCTAACGAATACTGCGAGTCTCGATTATTGTAAAGGCGGCCTGAATATTGGTATTCGACAAGGTCAAAACATACAAACATAATGCCCGCATTAAATAGCTATGGGAATACATAAACCTGCCGACCGCATGACATCATCAAACATTGGGAGGGACACACATTACGCATACGACTCGTAGCCCTTGTGGCGCCTTAGCGACAACAACCACAAACAAGACACGACAACCACATTAAACCTATTTCCTATTTTGTTGAGTTCAACGAACAGCGGAAAAGTGAAAGTTTGAAATAGAAATGGGCGTTTGCGCTACGCTTGTTTGATAAGGAAAAAAAAGTAAAGAAAGAAAAAAACGTTGGGAGCAGTCAGCGTTGCGTATGCGTAATAAAGATAATTTCTAGCAGCGGACTCAAAACATCAACTCTCTGAATTACCAAACTCAACTGGATGAGCTCATGCTAGAAGACCACATAAGGAAAGTCCTCTTAAAATCAAGTGGAACAGAAAACACCGATATGTGTTGTGGGAATCAACATACATCTAAATTCTTAATAATAAATCAAACGAAAACAACTCGAATTAAAACAGAAAAAAATCAGCCAACATCAAAAATCAACAGAACAGTGAAAATTCAGAAAGAGGAAAAAAATAACCATGACGTGGCACTACAACATCGCCTCTAGGCCTACTATAAACAAATAAGCCAAGTTAGAAAAAAAAATGAGTTTATAGCCAGAACCGGTTGAAATGTATGTAGTTTTACATACAACACACACACACACAAACCTGGGAGCGTTTGTTTGTGTGTTTCTCTTTTGTGGCCATAAATTTGCTTGCTTTTGTGGAACACGCAACAACCAAATGAACAAGAGCCAGAAAAGCGCTTGGAAAGTTGTTTCGAATGCGCCACAACCATTGAAGACTTTCAGTAATTTTCCAACAAAACAATCAAAAAGTTGTCAATACTCCACGACTTGCATACAAATGATTTGTGTACATAAATAGTTTGTAGATTCATCACATCTGGTAGTCATCCAATTGAGACTCATGTCATGAATCATACTGTAAATACATGAGCTGATTTTCAAGATCGCTTAACTGTGACGTCAAAAGTAGGCTAATGTGGGGGGAGCATGTGACGAACGAAAAAAGAAACTGGATTTTCTGGAAAGTTGGGTTTGTTAACCGCAATGCTTAACGAAGCTTTAGCATAAGATTGTAATGTTTTTTTTTTTTTGTTAGCAGCAAACTACTGAAAGCCCGTGACACGATGAAAATGTGTGAATAAATTTCGTAGTCGTAGCTAATAAAAAATTATAAACACTAAGTGACTGACTGACAGACTGACTGTACCTTGAGGTTTCTCGTTTTTTAAAAGTGTGATATATTTTGCAAGTTATCCAACTAACTCTAATAAACCTTGATGACGCACATTATAATTGTGGGCATGCAATTGTATTTATCGAGTTTAGTTTTTTTCTAAAAGCTTTTCTTGTGGAATGCGGTCGCATTGGACATGCACACAGTTTTTACTGTACAACAACAGATTGACTAAGGGCAATTGAGTTGATTGGCACTCGAGATTGTAAATTAAGTTTGTACTTAGAAAGAAGATGGCGGAGCAGAGCTCAATTTGCCGCTGTCAGATAAACACAATTATAATTCGACACTAAAGCATCCATCATATATGTATTTATTTCCATCCTATTCAATTGAAAAGCCAATTGAAAAACTTTGGCTGGAAAAGTCACACGCGTCTGCGAATGAGAGCAACGAGCGTTGAGAGCAGAGAAGAGAGAGAGCGATGAGAGCGCGCGTTGGCAAAAAGAGCACCGTTAAAGTTTTATGCAGCTTCATTTGAAAATTTTTTGATGATGTCATCTTTCATCCAATTTGGGTGCAAAACTACATACAAACATACCAGAAAATTAAAAAAGTGCTGGTATTTGTGTGCGTTTTCTATTGTTATAAAGCAGTGCTGACTATAAGTGCCACGTATAGATATTATCTTTTGCGGACGCGCCCAAAAAATTATATTTAAACACATTCTTAATTACTTTTCACTTAAATTTGTTTTTGATAGCGGCCTCAACAGATATGGGCATCTTACATTTGACTTACATACACAAATAAATATGTATATACATATCTATGCAAATAATGTATACATATATATATTAAAAGCACAGCGAAAATAAACAAAATAGCAACCAGAGAGGAATTCTAAAAATTTACCAAGTGATATTCTCACAAAATACGTACAAAAATTGCCGTTAAACGCAGCGAGCTCTTTTCGATGTGAATTAAATACTGAAATCGCTTTGCGTTTGGCAAGTGGTTATATATGCGCTGTAGAAGCCGGTGTATCAGATCCAAGAGCGACACAGAGAGAGCTTAATTTGGGTGTTGGTGAGGTGGCGAACACTATGTAAAGAGCGGAACTGTCGCTCGGAGTTTGTTTAGTTGCAGTAATATATATATGGACTTTTGTTACTGATTTGATAATTGTATTAGATGTGGTACATGTGATAAGCAATTATAACAAAATCAAAAAATAATAAATAAACTAAAGCTATTTGTGAAACTATGGTGTTGCAGCCCTGGTTTTAAAATTGCCTCTCAGAGAGCATTGATGCCAATAAATGACGTCATTGTATTGTGGTACTATTGTGTGAAAAGCTCTCTCTGCCTCACTTCTTACTCATGTTATACGTATTCGTTTTGATGATGTAAAAACCGCCAGCTTTTGTTATATTTGATCTCAGTCTGCGCACTTATATGTAATTACGTTTGTATGTACAAATGTTCTGTTTTAAACAGATGATTCATGCGAATGGAAGCTGGATAGAAGCTGATAACAAGATCATATCACAAAAAGATAAAAACTAAGCTATGATAGTTAACCATGAAGTTTTGAGGAATTTTTCGCTAGCGCGCACTTTGAATTGCAATGTTGTTCAACACTGAAACCACACTGCTAAATGCAGTTCTTTTGAACAAGTGCTAATCGATTTTTTTTAGTTCGATTAGTTTTTCGACTGGCTGGTATTGAGTCTGGCGTACCGTGCAACTGCATTGTATTTAGATTAATTATTAATAGCTTAACCCTTGCAAAGCAAAAGTGTTCTGTAATTTATTAGCTCTTTTGGCATAATCTTGTTTATTTGGCAGGTGTTTAAAACCCAGTAAGTATATAAACAACGGCTACAATAAGAAGTCGGCGAGTTAGCCCCTCCCTTTCACTATCAACAATTTTCAAGAAAAAATCGAAAAAGAACCTGTCATTTGTTTTTATCTTTTTGCTGCCAACGTTGAACGCAGATAAGAATTAGCCGTAATAGTATGTGGAAAGCAAGCGCCGGTCACCAGATACAGGCAACAAGTGCTGCCGAGGACGATGACTGGGAAACTGATCCAGATTTCGTGAACGATGTCAGCGAACAAGAGCAGCGCTGGGGCTCAAAGACAATTGATGGCAGCGGACGCGATGGAGGCGGCGCCATTGAGTGAGTCATTCTTATTACCGTTATGAATAATCTCTTTAACCAAAAAACACAAACCAACAACAAAAGTATGGATAAGCTCCGCGAAGAGACTGAAAGATCGGATTTGGACAAGAAGAAGCAATTGTTAAAGGATCAAAATGCTGGCTACGGCTACGGTGGCAAATTTGGCGTTGAAAAGGATCGAATGGACAAATCGGCTGTGGGCCACGACTACCAGGGCAAAGTGGACAAGCATGCATCGCAAGTGGACTACAGCGAGGGCTTCGGCGGCAAATTCGGCGTACAAACGAATCGCGTGGACAAATCCGCCGTCGGTTGGGATCATATCGAGAAGGTGGAGAAACACGAGTCCCAAAAGGGTAGGTAATCTTATACAAATTTCGTACTCAGTACTTAAAAACTAAATCTTTTGCAGACTACTCCAAGGGATTTGGTGGTAAATTTGGCGTGCAGGAGGATCGTAAGGATAAGTCGGCGCTAGGCTGGGATCACATCGAAAAGGTGGAAAAGCACGAGTCCCAGAAGGGTAAGCGCAGATTAACCTTTTATGAAGCACCTTATGCACAGTTCTCCAATCCTGTTATGGTTGCAGATTACTCCAAGGGCTTTGGTGGTAAATTTGGTATACAGGAAGATCGCAGAGATAAATCGGCCGTTGGCTGGGATCACATTGAGGCGCCCCAGAAGCACGCCAGCCAGGTGGATCACAAAGTCAAGCCCATCATTGAGGGTGCCAAACCCTCTAATTTGCGCGCCAAATTCGAGAATTTGGCCAAGAACTCTGAGGAGGAGACGCGCAAGCGAGCCGAGGAGCAGAAGCGCTTGCGTGAGGCCAAAGATAAGCGCGATCGCGAGGAGGCCGCCAAACAAACCATTGTGGAAAACACTCCGCTACCCTCTGCCGACGAGGCGCGCACTCCGCCCGCCAAAGGCAGTCGGACAGCCATCCAGACTGGTCGTTCGGGCGGTATTGGCAATGCTATTAGCGCTTTCAATCAGATGCAGTCACCTGTGACAGAAACGCCGCCGGCACGCAAGGAGCAAATTGTCATACCCAAGGATCCAGCGCCAGTCGAAGCAGCTAAGCCCGCCGTGGTTGAGCAGCCAGTCGCGCCAGCAGCAGCAGTAGCAGCTCCTGTTGCGGCCGCACAGTTGAAAGTCAATGTGCCACCGCCTGATGTGGTGCCCCAAATAGAGATTGAGACTGTTGCCACGCCACCGCGCAGTGAACCACAATCGCCAGCTCATGTGCCAGCCGTGGTGCCAACGTCTGAACCAGAGCAGCAGCAACAGCAGAAACAGCCGCAGCAGCCACTGCCACAGGTACAGTCACAACCAGAGCCGGTGCATCAACCAGAAGAGGAGCCAATCTATCAAAACCATGCTGAGGTGAAGTCAGTGTCGCCCTTGCCACAAGCAGCCGGATCACCAGCAACAGCTGCCAATGGGGCAAACGAGGAGGCCATCTATGCCAACTCGGACAATTTGTCGGACTACTTGGAGGATACTGGGACCCATGCAATTGCTCTCTATGATTATCAGGCAGCTGATGATGATGAAATATCCTTTGATCCGGATGATGTTGTCACACACATCGAGAAGATCGACGATGGCTGGTGGCGTGGATTGTGCAAGAATCGTTATGGCCTCTTTCCGGCCAATTATGTGCAAGTCGTTAATCAAAGCTCCTAATTTCTGGCAACGGCCAGGCACCAACAAAAGAAATGCTTCCGTTTGAAATTGCTTACAGGACAAATTCAAAGCTTATTAACTACTTAGCATTGAGATCGTGAAAATACTGATTTAACTGTTTAAACAAAATACTGAGTCACAATTCATCATTATATCATTTTGCATTGTTTGCCCCACTTACAACGAAAAGACGTTGACGTTATTTAAATTATTGTAATATTTGTTACATTATGACGCCACACGCAATATATATTCCATTTTTTTTATATACATCATTCATATTCGATTTAAAAAATTGTATTTTACATTCTTTTATATTTTTATGTGCGTATTTTTTGAAAATAATATGCCAAAACCTATTTATATGCATTTTATACATAGCAAAAAGTTTTTTAAAAATGTTTGTGCAAATTCTAATATATCTAATTGTATTTGTTTTGGAATGTTTTAAGTAAATGTGTCAAAAGTGTGCTCACTTGTATAAAGTCTATAAATGTTTTCAATATGAATGTTAAAGACACTGGCAGCAAAAAGTCTGTTATTTTGCTTGAGAAAAGCATAATAAAGTTTATTATTAACTATAAAAAAATTGCAATCATTTTTTATTTGAATTTTAACAAGAAATTCAATTTCAAATAGTGTTAATAGTGTAAATAACAAGTTTGATGGCAGAATGAATTAAATTTAATGATGCGAACAGAGAATATATTACAATATTTATAGTTGAGAACATATAATGAATTAAATTGTATTAGTTATACCAATTGAATCAGTTCTGACACAGGTAAACGAGTCAAACATTGTAGGGACGATCATTTTTAAAAGTCAAAAACCTTATACAGAATATACCCAATTGAGGAACGTCCGACCAAGTAATGCTGAGGCACTTCCCTCTTGTTTGGACTCATTCGTAATCAGTTGTAAATTTGCATGAATCATCATAATACAACTGTGCAGTTTCAGTTGACAAAGGAGCGTTGGAGTTCTTTCATATTTGCAGCTGTTCGTCCAATTCTCATTTCTTTGGCACAATATGTACAATTGTATATATTCATTCGTTTGATATACAAAAACAATATTGTTGTGATATCGATCGCGTATCAATCGGATCGCAAAAAAATTGTCACTCCAAATAATAGGGCCGGCCAGATGTTAAGGGGGATTATGATAACTTGTGCGTGTGGCGATAAGCATTCTTGATACTGTCCTGTATTGTCTGTCAAAATGATTGCAGATATGACCTACAGATTTTTATTTATATAGATGTGTTGTATCAGTCAACGCCAGCATGTTTAAAAGAAAATCTGCTGCTACTGATAGCGGCACAATTGTAACGGAAGATTAAGCACTTTTGACACAGAAAGTACTTTTTTGTTGTCCTTCTTCAAGTACATGATCAAACAAGCATATATCGAACATATCACCAGGAGCATTATCACAAAAACCCCCATCACAAGTTCGCTTTTGCTCTCACAGACGTTATCAGTGGGACTCGTGAGTACAACACTCACACTGTCTGAATTTCAACACACTTACGTGTATATATATATAGATATATAGGGGCAACAAATGCCAGTCTGGCAGTCACTCAACATCCAACCACGACGACGCGCAGAGCTAAGCGACAGCTGTTCGGTTGGACTAAATTACAAAAGGAAATCGATGTATCGATATATCGATATACCAACACTAATATTGAGTTGGACTTTTTTCGAAGTTCGAGCAGCTGTTTGACGTAAATAGCCTTGCCGTGAGTGCGAAAGAAAAGGAAAGCAGCTGGCTGCTCAACGTTAATTAATAAAACACAAAAAAATAGAAACATAAATAATTGAATGAGTCGCGGATGTTGCTAAATTGCTTGACGCGCGTGCGATTGATTGAAGACAACACGCGAATATTGAGAATTGCAGTGTATGTGTGGCAGAGATGATGCTGAACCTCTGAAGCTGGCAACTCGTCCCCAAAAGTTGAACCGAACAACGGTCAACGTCAACGAAAGGAATTTCGTAAATTCGGCAATGCAAGAAGCAATAAATAGGCAATAATAAACATACGTTCCGTTCGGTTTCCCCTGTGTTTGTGTAATTGGAATTGATTAACATAGTTAAATACATCCATAATTTTTAAAGCTGTGTTAATATTGTAATTTTACTGCCGCCTACCTATCATCGAGCTGTCGCAAGTACGTGTCATTTAAGTTAATTGCCTTTTAATTGTCGTTTTGCATGCTGTGCGCTTGACTTTAATCTGAATGCAATTTATGATGTACAGTTTTGTACTCATCTAATCACTTTTTTTTTGTGTCTTTTCTCTTTTGCCACAACACATGTGTTTGTTTGTGCAAGTGTATGTGAGTGTGCAGGTGCGCCAAAAAAAGAAAAATTTTCGATGAGAATAAAAAGCGCACACACTGGCTAAGCGAGAGAGAGAGAGAGCGAGAGAGAGAGTGATTGGAAATATATGTGTGTTCACAGACAGAGAAAAAGAGAGGGAGCTTTTCTCTGTTGTGCCCGGCAGTTGCCATGATATTTTGGCAATCGGAATTCGTTAATAATTTGTGTGATAAGCCGTGTTCTTATCTAAAATATCATAGTCAAACAATAGTACAAATTCCCAACTGAATTCAATTAACGGATCTATTATGGATAATTTAATTCAGCGCATTGCATTTATTTGTTCTGAAGTGCCGGAAATTGTTAACCGCAATTAAATATTACTAGCAAATATATGCACATTTATAATTTTTGTTTAAATGCGTTTGCTGTTCATAGAAGTGAAATAATTAATGACCGCAATTAAATGATGTATTGTTGTTATAAGCCAATACATATTTAATTATTCCACTGTCTTTTTTCACACAGTGTGAAAAGAATGAATTGCTGAACGAACAGACTTTTGTCCACTTAAGTACTGTATATACACATTTGTTTATTCAATAAATCTGCAAAAATGTAGCGACGCAATTAACTTAAAAATCTACGTTTTAATAAATTAGGACCACAGTAATTACTTGATATGTTTCACAAGCTAGAATATGAACACTTTTGTTTCAAAAATGGATTGAAAATAAATTATTTCATTTCACAAGATGACGAAAAAAAAAAAATTTTTTTTTTTTGATAAGCATGAAGTAGTTCCATAAATATATAAATATTAGTTCGTAAATTTGTTGAACAAGTTATAGCAATTCAGGAGTCTCAAAAAAAAACACCAAACATTCATTTATAATTACAGCTGCTGATAAGCAGCATTCGTTTGTGGAAATAACGCATATGCGACAACTGTGTAAGCAAAAATCCATTGCCATCAGTCAAGACAGAAATTCAAGAGAACTTCAACAGCAACGACTGCACTTTGAGCCGTAACAATTTGCCATCAAATGAAAATCTATACCCAATTTAGTTGAGGCCTTTAAATTACGCTAAGCATAATTTGACAATCCGTATGATTTGGCTCATTAGTTAAGTCGACAGCTTCAACATCTCGGTGAAGCGTGCTGCAAAGCTACGCTGCTTCACATAACGTTTGTCAAGGTAAACCAGACAACGGGTATTTCCAACAAGCTCCATACATGCCCAGACGACTAAGCTTACACATCCATACATGCATAAATATACTATGCATAAACATTATGTGCAGAGCTCTGGCCAAAAATGCTTGATGAGGTGCTCTTATGTTTTAAAATAAAATAGCGCATAATAAGTTAGCAAAATTAGAGAGAAGACTCATCATATTTGCTTTGCTGCTTAGGTTATTCACCTGCAGCTTGTGCAACAGGTAAACCTTATGCGTTGGGAATAACAATAAAAATCTCTTCACGTGTTTGGTTTATTTTAAATAAGCTCGTTTTGCCTATATCGAATTGCTCACAAACAGCTGTATGGCTGATGGTCATATGCCCATCACGATTTCTGATTTTTATTAATTTGCTTATATACAATTTATTTATAATAATAACAAGACAAAATTCACAAATTTGCAGAATATTTGTTGTCTTACAATCTGATCACTAGATGGCAATCCAAGGTCTGCTTTTAAAAGTCTCTCATTCCAGGAAATTGTGCCATTATTATTATTATTATATTATATTATTATTATTTGCGGTATTTCCGAACAGCTGCGCTTTCTGCCAGCTGATTAAATTTTGCTTATCATAGTTTTTACTCATTTTATGTTTGCTTGTCCGAAGTTTTATGAAAATGCTGTCTAAACAATGAATTTGTGGCTATTTGTTGGCTTGTGATTAATGAATATTAAGTTAAATCTCCAAATGCATGTTTTTTGCATGAATTACAAAAATAAATATGAATTAAGTAAATAAATATATAGATATATATATTTTCTGTTAGATTACGCTCTCAAATTGAATGGTTTTTTGTGCGCTAGCATTAAAAAATATACTTATTTAATTATAGCCAATATATTTCAATTATTTTACAGCATGGCCTCAAACGAGGGATATCACAATAAAACAGAGCCCGGCGCAGTCGACGCTGGCGATGAGCAGGCTTCAGGTTCTGGCTATAATAGTGCGCGTGGCAGCAATGGATCCGCTGCTGTCGCCGGAAACAGCACGCAGTTGCACCAGCAAATGCTCGATGAGAACACATATCTGAAGCCCGCGAAACAGGCGTATTTCAGTGACGAAAAGGTTCTGATACCCGACGATGAGCGCATAAATGTACGTTAAAAATAAATTCATTGATTACATATTTAATTAACAAGTTTCTTTATATACACAGATCGGTTTCAGTTTTCGCAAGCTGTGGGCCTTCACAGGCCCCGGTTTTCTCATGTCCATTGCGTATCTAGATCCCGGCAATATTGAATCCGATATGCAATCGGGCGCCGCAGCCAAATATAAAATACTCTGGGTGCTGTTATGGGCCACCGTATTGGGTCTGCTTATGCAACGCTTGGCTGCAAGGTAAGCTGGTCGCTATCAGCTATTCGATATATATATATATATATCTTTACTATACTATATACTGTATGCACATAGGCTGGGCGTTGTCACTGGTCTGCATCTGGCGGAGATGTGCTATCGGCAATACAAACGTGTGCCGCGTTGGATACTCTGGATTATGATTGAGATTGCCATCATTGGCTCCGATATGCAGGAGGTCATTGGCACGGCCATTGCCATATATCTGTTATCCAATAAAGTGTATGTCTTCATATGCATATACATAATATTTAAGATTCAGCTTAAAACTATCGATTCGTTATTTTGTTGCAGTGTGCCTTTGTGGGCTGGCGTTCTGATCACCATTGTTGATACATTTACGTTCCTATTTCTGGATAAGTATGGTTTACGTAAACTGGAGTTCCTATTTGGTTTCTTAATCACTGTCATGGCCGTTACATTCGGCTATGAGGTAAGTAAATTGTGAATACCCAGAACAAGTTCCCCTTTTCATGTAGCTCCCAAATTAATTGCTTGTCGGGCATACAAATAAGTACAAATATATTTAAGCAGTTGTTTTTTTTTTTACCCTATTTATTTCGTGTTTTTTGTTTTCGTTGAAAACATTTCAATGACATTTTTTCTCTATTGTCACAAATTGCAGTAGTCAATTGTCGAGCACGTCTGTCAGGGGCGTAACTCATGCCCATATCTTTCAATTATCACTGTCCGCAGCTGCCGTCCCAATTCTCGGTTTATTCCCATTGTTATGAACTTTTTTGCTTGTTTGTCTTTCTCATTCCATTTCGCTCACTGATAATAACTAAACTATGTACAATTATAATCGTATATCTGTCAAAATACAAACTGTTCTCGTCGAAAGCAATTATATTATGTAACCGAACTGTTTGGGCGTCAGATGATTAGATAAGTGGCTTAAGAGAGTAGGTTCTTTCTAGAAATGGCAATTACTTTTATTTAAAACTATTTTATTATGTGCCCTTGAGATTGCCGGAAATGAATCACAACTACTATTGATATTGATAAGCTAGAGGCGATTCATCTTTAAGAGCTTATCAGAGAGCTGTTAGCTAAAAGTACAAAGATGCTTCGGGGAATTTTTATTTATATAAATGTTTGTTTTTCAGATTAATGCAAATATTTTTGTGTTAGAATAAAAAAGATTCACCACAGAATAAGATTTTTATTTATTCCTAACCATTCTCGTTATTCAAGTAAAACTTTTTGATATTAATGAGATGCTCTAATTAAATATTTATCTTTTAGTATATTGTCTCCGCGCCCAATCAGGGTGAATTACTGGAGGGAATGTTTGTGCCTTGGTGCTCAGATTGCAGTTCGGATGTGCTGCTGCAGGCAGTGGGCGTGGTTGGTGCCGTTATTATGCCACACAATCTATATTTGCACTCTGCTTTGGTCAAGGTATGTTGTTATTAATTAATGATCATTAATTGAACCATTTAGTAATTTCTCCCATATTTCCCTTACAGTCTCGCGATGTGGATCGTCGCCAGCCAAAGAAAGTGAGCGAAGCGAATTTCTATTTCTTCGTCGAGGCTGCTATAGCGCTGTTTGTATCTTTTATCATAAATCTGTTTGTTGTGGCGGTATTTGCGCATGGGATGTACGGCAAGACCAATCGGGATGTGGTAGGTCGAACGTAATTTTAACATTTATTAACTTAACCGTTAATAACTTTCGTTATTATTAGTTGGATATATGCGAGGACAAGTCCATGTACGAGGATGCCAAGCTATCGTTTACGGACAAAAACAATTTAACGGACATCATCAATGCGGATCTGTACAAAGGCGGCCTGTTCCTGGGGTGCACATTCGGCGCCGCGGCCATGTACATTTGGGGCGTGGGCATTTTGGCTGCCGGCCAGAGTTCCACTATGACAGGCACGTATGCGGGCCAGTTCTCTATGGAGGGTTTCCTCAATCTGCAATGGCCCCGCTGGTGTCGCGTGCTTGTCACGCGTTGTATCGCCATTATACCAACCTTCTGTCTTGCCATGTTCAGTCAAATGGATGATCTAACCCATATGAATGATATACTAAATGCGGTCATGTCGCTGCAGCTGCCATTTGCAGCCATCCCAACCATAGCATTCACATCTTGTGTAGCCATAATGGGTGACTTTGTGAATGGAATGTGAGTGTTTTGTGAATCTTCAATTTGTATTGTATTTTAATATCATCTCTTCTGATAGTGGCAACAAAATCGTTTCCATATTACTAACCATAGTGGTAATTGGCGTTAATTTATACTTTGTGGTCGCGCAAGTGGAAACCCTGAATATTACAGGCGGCCTGTTGGGTTTGGTCTGTAAGTATTCCATTTAACTGCTGATAATTGACTTAATTGACTAATCCTACATATTTTTCTTTTGCTAGGCGTATTCGCTGTATTATACCTATTATTTGTGTTATATCTTGTGATACATATGGCCGCCTGCATGGGCAACGAGCGTCTGATGAACAGTCGTGTAAGTAATAACAAAATTGGCGTCGCTTGTCAATAGCCGTGACTACAAGCCATTTTGAGAATTAACTATTTAACCAGTCAATCATAAATTTAGTGGTGACACTGGTTATCGTGCAACACTTTATCTATTTACGTGACTGCCCGCAGACACTTTAAGAGGCTTTACATGTCGCTACTTGAAGATAAGTTCATCTACAATTACCTAACGCTTTGATTTTTTACCATTTCTCAACAGTGGGTGCAACGTTTTGTGTTACCAAGCCAGAATAGCTTTTCGATAAAGAATGCCAACTCAACGTATGCCAGGTATGTTCAAGCCAAATTTTGCACATGAAATCACAACATTTACTGCACACACACACTCACACTTTGCACATACACACTTTGCACACACACTTTGCACATACACACTTACTGCACAATTCACACCTCCTGCCTACGTCTTTGAATGGGTAACTAATCAAACCAATTTATTACTAGTCTCTGTCCTCTAACCTATGTACTATCCTAATTTTAATTTCTAATTTCCCAGCACTCCTCATGCTGTATACTATCTCTTTCAAGCTACTAATCTTCTGCTCTACCATCCGGTTATTCCTATTTAACACTAAAAACTAACACTTAATACCAAAACATGTTCCTATGCTCTTCTTCTTTCGATTATTCACAGTGATGTTACCTTAGTTGTAGACGAAAAAACTAAAACTACTACTACACCCAAAACTGTTGATACTGTTTCGGAAAAAGTTGCTCAATGATCGCATATTAGATCACTAGCTTCTTCAATACAGTTACTAACTTAGTTTGTTTGGGAAGCCTTACACATATTTGATATTAACACTATTCACACACAATTCATCAAAATCAATATCTAAAATGGTTTTTAATATGAATTTATAATGCACATTATAAATGCATGAAATTTCTGCGATAACTGTTTCTATTAATTAACACAATATTTTTAAGCTTCTGGTAAGTCTTATGACAGCATTATAATATTCGCAGTGGGTTATTATCAGGCACGGTATATTATTAATGTATGTAAGCTAGAACGCTTAGTAAAGTAAATAAAGTATGCATTTAATAGTACTATATTGGAAAAGTGTTTTTGCTTTTGATTTATTATATGCGATAAGATAGTTCTTGAGTGCTGGATTGGATCTCTGAAGTTGCTACCCGGAATTGGAACCTTTTAATGGAAGCTTGTGCTGTTTTACGAATTTGGAATAATCTGTTAATTTAGTTTTACTTCAAATAAAGTTTTATATATGTGCATTGGCTATATAACGTATATATCGGATAAAGCTCTGCTCATCATTTTGGTATAAGACTTAACCAATGCGTTCATCCATTTGGCCTGGCTCATTTAACAAAATAAACCTTCACAACAAAATTAACATTAACGAAAATGTGTTGCTAATTTATTTTATATTATAAATTCTTTTTTATTATATGTGTGTGCGTGACTACTCCCACTTGTTTTCCACTATGATCTGTGTGTCTTATACTTAACACACATACACAAACACTCGCTCTACCACTCTTATACTGTATCCCACTCTACTATTTCTGTGTGACGTTCGCTACTACGGCAAAAAATAAAAAAATACCTCAACTGTATTGGATTGACTGATCTATTATTTTTGGCTAATTAAAAAAAAAAACCAACAAAACTGTGCGAAAAAATCTTTCCAAATTGACAAATGATTTTGTTGGCATTGGTACAAAATTGTTTTTCCCAAAAAGCTTTCGACTGGCAAGCAAACAAAAGATAAATAAAAAAAACACCAACAAATTGCACATAATATGCAAAAATTAAAGACATTATTTGGAACAACATTAAAATAGCCAACTAAATTAATTAGCGTTTCGACAGTTGACAGTCATACAAATACACAAAAAAACAAAAAAACATCATTCAACCAAAATTCGAATTGAACTCATTTCGATTGTTTATTTAAATTTGCAAATGCGCTGCTGCACGTGCCGCCAAATTTGTTTATCCATTTATTGGTCTAACAAAATCAACGTAATTGCGGCACAATCACCGAACAATCACCAAAAAACAACCGCAACACATGTGGATGCCACCTCAATAGTGAGCTGACGCTCAACGACAATGGAATCTCCATAAACTCCATTACCAACTCGCCAAGAAATGTCGCCTCTTAAGCTTTCTTGATATTTATGTTTATACCAATGCTCAATGTACTTAATAAAATTTGAATTTGCTTTTGAAAGTGATCTAAACCACAGCTTGTATTGTTCAATATTAGGATACTAGTTAGTTTTATCATTATTCAGATTTGTACAACTAAGTATTTATGATGAATTTACGTACTTTTCTTGTTGTTTTACAGTGTCTCCATAAGTAGATAGTTTTGTAAATATGTTTGTATATAAATATAGAAAAAATAATAATATGTATTTTCCACTACCCCCATTCAAAATAAAAATATATTTATTTATGGCCACCGTTGTGATACCTGATTGTTTATTTTGTACCTTTTTTTTCTTCATATACGTGCCTTATCTGTTATGCTTATTTGTATGTTATATATAGATCTATGTATCTTGATTTTTATTCTCTTTTCCACTTTCATATGAAATTGATTTACTAACAAGAAATTTGGCCAAGATGACACCATGTCATGAATTGATCGAAATATATTGATAATTTTGGAAGTTCCTATTTCTCTGAATGGAATCCATTGTCTAAGATCAATTTATGTAGGGCTCCTGTTTAATCATATGTAGATACGCTAGAGACGACTGCTCAACATTATTTGCATATACACAAACACACACACACACACACACATACACACACACACACACACACACACACACACATACACACATACATCCAAACTCGCACAAGTGTTCATTAGCATTCATTATATATTTCATTTCCAGAATTGCCACCAATGGAGACACAGATGCGGAGATTATGGAAGGTGAGGATGCGTAGCCATTACTGTTCTGCACTGATTCCGATGAAAGTGAGGAGGTTTGTTCCACCAGCAACAACAATGAGCTGAATTGCCACAGCAGCAACTTGGACACGAATGTGGTCATCAGCTAGCAGTCAATTCTGTTTTGCCCTAACAAACCGTCCGGCAAGAAGCACAGAGTTGCCACGTTTTGTAAGGGCATTGTCAGGGAACTACGTTCAATATATTATCATAGACATGGCCCTGCTTATGTACGGCAACTTTTGGTTTCCTGAGATCTGGCCATATCGATCGAAAACTTGGGAATTAGTGTAATACTTTTTCATAGCATATTTATTTTAACATGTTGAACGGAGTATACCAAAAACGCAAAGAAAGGATTTCATAGCAATCAAAACGACATACACCATCTAAATATACGCATAAATATGTAAAGTAATATGAGAAAAATATGTGTCATCAAAAAATGTGTATCAAATCAGAGTAATGTAATTGATAATAATTCATATAATATAACATATTTTAAGTATACTGTCTATATTACTTATAAGGCTGTGAACTGAAAAAGAGAAATCGTATTTATCAAACAATAATATGTTAATCGTAAACAATGTGCTTTAAAATAAGTGTGTACCATTTCCAAAAACATTCTAAATATTTTTAATTATGTTGTGCTCTATATTTAATAGATCGAGTATTTCAATTGTACCATAAAATGTTTTTATCAATTCGCAATTTTATTCAACGCATTTGCACAATTTTGTAATATTTCCAACTTTTGCTAATTCAAATTGATTTTTATTGTTGTCCATTAAAATTTAAATAAAATAATAAGTACAAAATTAATTGTGTTTTTCGCTGTTTGAAGAGGAGGGATTCAAAGATAAATCAATTTTGATTGTTCAATTTATTTAGTGTAGGTTTAAAAAACCAAGAAGCTGATCGTGGATTCCTTGCCAACTACCACTACGGTGTCCTATTACCGTCAATCTCCTTCAGGACACATTCATGAAAACGATTTTCTCATATTATAAGTTACACACAAACTTTGCGTGTAGTAAACCATTTTACACGTTTAATTAATATAAATAAATCGTTAAGTTTGTGGGATATAATTATTGCCCGTTGTCATTGACCTATTAATTATTTAATGAACTGAATAATATTATTCAACAATTCGCTACAAATTGATGTAAATATAAATGAGTGCCTTGGGGGTATTATCAGTCTCACTTCACTCTCTCTCATCTTTCACTATTACTACTTATTATCTCGAGACGTCTTACCCGTTTTGGCTGACGTTTAAGTAGCTGTAATTGATATTTAAATAGCTGCTGTGTAAGCGAAATAAATTTAAATGCCTTATAATGCTAATGTGGCATTTACAACAATCAATCATATAAAGGTAGTAAGTGCTAACTACTGTCCAGGTGACAATGCAATTAAGCATTTTTTATACACTTTCGAAATTTGAGCTGAGATCTAAGTTATTGGATTCTATACAAAAAATCACGCCAATTGTGCTTGGTTTGAATACAGATTTATTAACTTCACTTAATCAAGTTATAATGATTTATAAAACATTATTTACACTTTTGGCACCGGAAAAACGCGTCCCTTTATGATGGAAAATCAAGTGAATGTTTAAATACTCTAATTTCAGTTAACATACATTTTTTGAATGGAATATAGTAAATATTTGCATTAAATAATCAATGAGAAATAACCAGCTCATCAAATTGTTTACCTTTTAAATAAAAGCTCTCTCGGTAACAATTAATAAGTGCAATTATCTGTTTTTGCCATGCAGTAGATCGATCAGCTGTAAAACAAAAAGCTCTGAAAAGCTTTACGTATGGTCTGGATAGATTATACATGTATGTATACCAATTTACATAAAAGTCCGCTATATTGAGAAGTAATAGACCTGTCTCAATTCAATATTCCTATGGTGTATTGGAAAAACTTGTTATGATAATCGTTATTCCTACAAATGCTTGTCCAATGAGATTGGTGTTTTGTTGGATTTTATTCTCACTTCGACTGTGCCGGACTATGAACGTGCTAAAATAATTTGTTGCATTCCTTTCGAAATGCGGAAAGTGTACTTGTTTCTAATGTCGCTGCAGCTTTATGTAGGTTCCGAATGCGCAACATTACGTGGGTACCAGAAATATAATCGATATACCGGATATCAAATATTATAGTGCGATATTTTGTGCAATCTTATAGCTAAGGATGTCAAGAAGTGCCATTTTGGAGATACCAAGTGCATGAAAGATACGGCAAATGCTATAATACGTCATTTTCCTAGAGGTATACCTGCAGTGGGACTTAAGCCGCTGGATATTGTGCATGTGAAAGATGTTAAGCTTATTGATGATCAGCCTTATGGTGGTGCTTGGTACTTTTTTGAGCTGATCAATCAGATTAATTATGGTTTCGAGAACACAACTATAACGCACATAACGGGATTCGACGAAGACCCGACATCAACCAGGATCGAGATTAAGGGCCACATACCCAGATTAATATACAAGGGTATCTACAATGCCAAGGGTCGTATGCTCTGGTTTGTACATATGAATACAACAGGCGTATCCGAGTCGGAGTTTCAAAATTTTAGATTCGAAATCACATTGAAGGTCCAAACAGAATACCGTAATAATAAGCGTTATCTAAAGATTTATCAACTGGTTCCGAATGTTTCAGTGGATCGGTGAGGCTTTCAGCTTATTGATATACTCTTATAATACTATATGAATTTCTGATCTTACAGCTGGACTCAGTGGTTAGATAATTTTTTTCCACATAATTCTGATCTAACCATAGCTGTCAGTAAGCTGTTTAATGCCAACTGGATTACTTTTTGGAATGAACTAGAAAAGCCCATATTGCAAGTATTTACAGGTGTCTTTCTGAGCATAATCGGAGATATACTTCAAAATGTGTCTTACGATGACTTGTTCCTACCGAGCGAGCCCAAATACATAATAGAATAAAGCCTTTTCTCTGTATCGTCAAATCAGCAATAATATAAATTATTATTTAGTGTACAATAACAAAATGAAAGCAGATTATAAACGAATGCCATTTCGAAATTCAACATACTATAAATAAATTGCATATTCCCCACTAATTTTACAAATACTATAACTATAAATATGCGTAACGTGCGGAAACTGAGGAAAGCTCATGCTGGTTTTCAAGTAACCGGTTCGAAAACTGTGCGATTTCGTTGGCCCAATAAAAGCTCTTTCGATAGATGCATTACATTTTATTTGAGTTAACACAGCTGAGGCTAACGCCAGTGCATTTGATTTGAGAATGTGTAAAATATTATTGGGTTTAATTATTCAACAGTTGCTGTTTGTTACGTTGAAGTGCCAAACATTACGTGGGTAGTCCAAACATAATCAGTGTTCCTTCCGGTAAATTAACAATTATTTTTCTTCGAACTATTCCCCTCAATAGCAAACGATTTTAAGAAGTGTCATTTTGGGTATTCCAAATGCATAAGCGAGTCTATGAATGCCATAATAAATCATTATCCCAAAGGTATACCCGGTATCGGACTGAACCCTATTGATATTGTGGATATAAACGATTCTGATATTTGGAATAATGCTGAATTCAGAGGATTTTCGTTTCAATTCAAGTTATTCAATCAAGTGAATTATGGTTTCGAGAATACAACGATAACCCGCATTAAAGGATTCGGCAAGGATCCTTCGGCCAGCATAATGGAGATATACGGCCGGATACCCAGCCTGATACACAAGAGTGACTATTTAGCCAATGGACGGCTGTGGCTGGTTAACATAAATGCCAGTGGAGAATCGACATCAGATTTTCAGAATTTGCGATTTATCTTAAAACTGAAAGTCATACAGGAATATCGAAATAATAAGCGTTACTTGAAAATCTACGAACTGGTGCCCCATGTTAAAATTAGTCGGTAAGTTGCAAAAATATTTATCTATTCGGTGTAGCACTAAAAAAATGTTCATCTGCAGATGGATTTTTTGGTTGGGTAACCTTTTTCAAGACAACACGGATCTTACAAGCCATATAAATGAATTGATCAATACGAATTGGATACAGTTCTGGAATGAATTGGAACCATCGTTCTTACGGATTTTCAGTGGTGTATTTACCGGTATGATTGAAGGTATTTTTCAGAAAATACCCTATGATGATTTGTTCCTCAAGGATGGAGAGACGGGAATGTAAATGAAGATAATCATGTATTGCAACAGCTATGTAAATTGTATGTAATATAGAAATCAGGAAACAGGTTTTAAATATTACTCAGAAATACTTACAACCGCTGCTAAATAAAATATATATGACTTAGGCTAGTATCTTGATTTTATTCGCAGTTCAACGCCGACCAAGGCAGGTTCTCAATTGCATAAAGTCGCGTCGTATTCTGATAAATGTTATTCGTGACTTACACTTATTGCAACTGGTTTTAAGCTTAACTATTTTACAAGTGAGTGTCACAAATAGTAAGAGTTCAGCGCAAAAAATGAATAAGCTTTATTCACTCATATTGCTTAGTTTATGTAAGATGACATTTGGAGCCCAACTACGTGAGAAAGCATCATTTTTGAGTTAAGTTACAAATTTAATGAAAATATTATTTTCAGCTGCGTATATAGAGAAATGCCATTTCGGTGACTCGAAATGTTTGGTGAGAGTCATGAACGATTTTGTACGTCATTATCCCAAGGGTGCAGCTGAGATTGGGGTGCCACCGCTGGATGTAACCAATGTGAAAGACGGTCCGGTTCCCGAAAAGCCAAATGAAGCACCAATTTTTTCAAGCTTTTACTACACAAACAATGTGTACAAGGGCTTCAATAATGCAACAATTACCCACGTGGAGGGCTTCAACAAAAATCCAACTAAAAATCAAATTGTAATTAAGGCACGCATACCAAGTTTGCTCCATGAGGCAACGTATCACATGCAGGCGCGTTACCTGATGTTTATTGCTAATACAACGGGCAAACTGCTATCGGATTTTCAGAATTTAACTCTGACGATTAGGATTAAGGCCACACTGGAATACCGCAACAATAAGCGCTACTTAAAAATTTATGAACTTTTGCCGAAAGCCGATCTGGATCGGTGAGTATTAATACTCAGTGAGCAAAAAAGAGAAAAGTGTATCATTGTCTCAACATACAAAATTCTCTGATTCTCGACGGGCACACATATGTACATACATATATCCATACAAAGACGAGGCAATGATGCATTTTTTAAGATTTCTACTAAACAATGTCATTAGAAAACAGATCTAAAAATGGCAAGTTTAGCTCAACAAATATGAAAGAATATTCTTTCCCATGAATTTTTAAAATATGCATTAATAAAAATTTAAATATCAAATATCGATAGTCTCAAAATTGATCAAACTCATGGGAAGGAAGTCAAATCGAATTTGTTTAATATTTACTTCAAATCTGTCTTCATACGACCTTATATGGAGAAAAAAGGGGCATCATTGCTTCGACATGCAACATATGCTGTATAATATTTTTAAACTTTACTTTAAATTACAGTTGGATAGTTTCGATGGATAATTTGTACAAGGAAAATACGGATCTTACAGTTGCCGTAAATCGTGTTTTGAACAAATATTGGGTAGAGTTTTGGAATGGCAATGAGCCCGCTATTCTCAAAAACTTTTCCAATTGCTTTGAGGGCATACTAAATAATATCTTTGAAACAGTGTCGTATGATGACATGTTTTTACCAGACGAGATTTGGAATGAATCGTCAGATTATTAAATATATTATTCCAATTTCAGTTTCTGATCGATTGGAAACTGATACCAGAGGCGTTTAAAATTATATTTGAAAAAGTTATATTATGAACATACTTAAATAAATTTACTGTAACTATAATTTTTAAATTCTTCTGTAGATTTATTGAAATAATTAAAAAGTAGTTAAATATTTGTTATTTGTTGCTCAATGGTTTGTTTTGCTCCGATTGTCGAACTTGCCATCCAGTTTCATCTCATCGTAGAAGATGTGATCGTTGTAGGTCTCATCACGATGAAACATATGTTGGTATCCTTTTGTGCGGCTGCCACGCTTCAATTTGCGATGATCGGCGGCAAGTTTGAGCAGCTTTTGTCGGCGATGCGGCTGGCCAAGATGCTGCAGCGGTGTTGCCTCATCGTGGGGTTGTCCAGATTCCATATTGTGGCGCTTGGCGCGTCGCCAGCCCCAACGCATCCGTTTCAATGCCGGCGGTTCCAGTGGCATCAACATTGAGCGAGTTGGCAGCCTTTTTGGCTTTCGTTTCGATTGCCAAATGTCCTTGTACTGATCGACCACATGACAGGTTGGCATATCCTTCGGTTTCGGTATGCTCTCGTTCAGCTTGGGCGGACATTGCAGCACGTAGTAGAGACCGGAAGTGGAGGAAGTGTTGGGCACGTGGAGCATCCTTAGAGGCACCTTATAGTAGGCAAACATGTTGCGTTCCACAACAATTGCAACTCCCAACTGAAGCAGTAGCAGGAGTAGCAGCAGCAGTTTCTGCAGTCTCAATGACAACTGCCACATTTTTGAAGTTCAATCTGAACTGAACGATTATTGGCAGTTTTATAAATGCACCAAAAGTTTTCAGCTTGAGTGCATTTCGCATGACTTGCGGTTTGGCAACATTAATTTGGCTCTTGTACGTATTTGTTACAACAGGTTTTCCTGGCAACCGTCGAAGTTGAACGAACTAGCTAGCAGCCAGCCAAGCCTAGGCCTAGGTCAATCAATTGTGTCGTATAAATAGAAATATCAATAGTAAAACTTTTCCAAGAAGAAGTCATGCAAGAAACTGTTGCTTGATTTGTTTGCTTAGGCACAATGTTGCTGCCTGCCTGTCTGTCTTGCTTTGCAACATTGTTGCGCCGGGCGCAACAGTTATTTGAATTTTGGCGCCTGCGCTTGGCTCTTGCTATAAATTGGCTTTATTTGCTGGGTGTTGGACGTGCTTTGGAGTGCTCCCCAATTGTTGCGCATATGCAACAGTTTTTGGCGTGACTGTTAAGCATTTGCCATTTTTTTGGCTGGCATACAAGTTGTAAACATTTTGTGGCTTAGTCTTTGACAGCTCTTCTATCTACTATCAAGTTAGTGTGCATCTAATTTCACAGCTCCAATTACAAAAGCCAATTACAGAAAGCAGTTGTAATGAGATTTTAATTGGATTTTGACCTGGCCATCGGATAAAATATACATGTATGCATGATTGTAATTTTAACTTTGCGTTCCAATATTTTCGTATCCGGATAATTGAGTACTTTTCGCTGCAAGCCAATCTGAATTGAGCATCGAAATATATCGATTTTTGTTTGCTTACAATTGAGCTATAACAATGAAAGACCCTGGGCGGCAAATGAGCTGAATTTGCTAATGTTCGAAGAACTGCTATTAAATTGATGTTTTTAAAAATAACTTGTTGTGAATTAGACATACGTTGAAGGCCGTGCTAAAGCTATTAGCATTAGCACCCAATCAGCCAGCATGATTTATGAGCTACACCAACTTTATTGGGCAACACGCCACGCCGTCAAAACTGTCGCGCTCGATTTGCCATTGCATGCGATGGCGGCGCAACAATTGGCAAGGAGCATGGCAACGTGGCTAGCAACCGGGATTATGGCACAGGGGAAATAAACAATGGTCAAGCGACAAAATCAACAACTGCCTAGCAACCGGGTCCTGCCACGATCACTTTTACCTTAGTACGGTTAATATTTTGCCTAACAGCTCCTTTCAGTCAGCTAACAGCAGCGCAGGTGAGCAGTCGCAACGCGGAAACCTAAAATTAAGTCACAAACATCAAAATTAAGTACTCAAAATTAAAAAAAAATTAATTAAGTAGCCAAAATAACGGATAAAATTGCCAAGTGCTTGCAAATTGGTTAATTTGTGTGAGGAATTGTTTGTTTTTATTTAAGTTCTTACGAGTTTTCTTGCAATAATGGGAAAAATATGAAAAAATTAAGTTACATAACAGTTAAAGTGGTGCATAAGCAAAGTAAAATGTGAAAAATTGTATAATGCAACAATTTAAAAAGTTCAACAAGGATACTTTGCACTTGGTACTACTTTTTGGTAATGGAAAATTTTTGAAATAAAAATATTGATTGGATAGAATTTATTGATTATATAGTTGTTAGTGGTAACAAGGTCACTCAAACTAAAACACCTTCAAACACACACACACACAGCCAAAGGATACAAAAACATCTGTGGTAACAACGCCAAACAAACCCTTGCCCCTTCATGGAGCAGCCCTCCACAAGCGCCGAGGCAGCCGCTGCCGCTGCAGGCATTGGGCCGGATCCACGACTGGAGCTGATGGGTTCGTTTGTCATCAAGTCACTAAAACTTAAGCCGGAGAAATGGACGCGTGTCATCACGGTGGAGGAGCATAAGGGCATCATTAAAGAGTTTCTGGATCGTAGTGTGCCCGTTGTATTAATCATAATACTCACGCCCGCTGCGCAGCTGGTGCCCTCCACCACATTCCCCCTTTCGCAGCTAAAGAGCAAGGGTGTCTACTTTATTAAGCGATATGCCAAGCCCATACCACGTGAGAACTGCGCCAATTTCATAATCTTTGGTGACCTCGCGACGCGGACAATTGACCAGCTGTCTGCTCTGGTGGAGGAGGTGCTGGTGCCACTGCTCTCCAATGAGGACAACTATCGCAGCTGGCCAATAATGGTCGCCCAAGATGTGCAGAAGCATGTGCACAGCCTGAAGAGCACGGTGCATCAGGTGAAGGGTCAGGTGAGCGGCGAGACCATTCTTGCCATGCCCGTGGGCGTTGAGAAAATCGTTAAGGCAGCCAAGGAGCTGACCGAAACGCAGCATTGCCAATTCGATTTGTATCTGAAGAGTGCCATTGAGGGCGTTGTCATTAAGTGGGCTACACAAATTCACGAGGTCATCAAGGAGAGTCCAACAAATGCCTTCGCCAACGGACAGAATCCAACGCCGCACACGGGTGAGTTCGCAGTGCTCAAAGAAATGTAGTTGTCTAGTCGTCGTCATATGTGCATATTTAGTTTTCGGTTATTTTTGGCACAGCTTTATTTATTATTTATTGATAAAATTCAAGTTTTTACAGTTGACGTTTGTTTGATATATCCTAGCAACGTGCCACCGGCACTGGCCAAAATTGCATGTTTATAAGCCAACAACATGTAGGTAAATGTCTTCAAAACTGGCTTTATTGTTATCTCTTTGCGAATTGGTGACATGCAACGTTTCCCCAACCTTGCAACCACAATACTAATGTGTTCTTTTTATGATATTTTTATTTTTTTTTTTTGACATTTTTTGGCTTTGTGTTGACTCATGTGTGATAGGCAATGCTAACGCCTCATGTTGGAATTGGCCCAAAAGCAGCAATTGCCTAAAGCTTATGCGATTTCCATAATTTTGGAAGCATTTCTTCAATTAATAAAATAAATTAAGTGTACACAGAAAGAATGCAAATAGACATGAGAAAAAGATCAAAACTAATCGAAAGTAACTTGTTTTGATATTTTTGGCATTTCGTTTCGTCTCTTAAAATAATGGTCCTGTCACTCAGCTTTTTATCAGTTTAATCTTTTAATAAATCAAATTCGAGTTTTATCTTCAAATTGAACTCATTAAAATAGATAATCTATTAATTGAGAACTTATAAATTCCACGACAGAATTCACATTTTGGAATAATCGACTCAAGAATCTATCATTTATCTACGACCAATTGCGCAATGAGCGCATACGAGCCATGGCCCTAATATTGGAGTACTCGTCGAGTGCCTATCATCCGTGCTTTCAGACACTCTTTAAAAACGTTGTTACGGGTGAGTGGAGGCCCACATTTAATAGCTGAACAACATGCCAACCCCAAGTGAATTCGCCGTCGTTTGTCTCTTTGCATGCCAACAAACTGTTTTGAACAAACGCAGCACTTGCCGAGTCAAAGGATATAACACTCTATTTGAACCCATTGAATCGACCACTGCATCAGCTGGAGGAAATTGATTTTGCCGAATACAAGCCCCTCCTCATCCCATTTATGCATACTGTGTGCACTCTTTGGGGCAACTCACGCTACTATTGCCAATCGGCCAAAATCACTGTGCTGTTGCAGGAGATATGCAATTTGATTATACATCAGGCGAGTCTTTAAATGGCTGCTCTTTTCTGAGTATAGAATTGAATTTTGCCATTATTTGCATATTTTAGGCCAAGCGTTATTTGGACCCATCGTCCATATTCCATAGCGATATTGATGAGGCCATGCAGCGTTTAACACTATCCATACAAATACTAAAGTTCTTTCGCGAACTATTTGACTATTATAAGGAACGTTTGGCTGCGTTTTTTACGGAACCTGAGGAGCGGCCACCGATTTTGTGGACTTTTCATCCAAATTCAGTTTTCAAGCGCTTTAATGCGTTCCTTGAGCGTCTAACAACAATTCAGTGGTTGGTATTCTTTTTCCATTATACAAATAATATGTTTGCCATATGTATATAGCTACTAAATGATTGGACTATGTTTAGGTTCTTCTTTACTGTGATTGAATTCCTGAAATTAGAGAAAGTCGAAATCGGTGGACTGCGTGGACGCCAGCTAAGCACAAGAATTACCGATGTTTACGTCGAGTTCAATCAATATTTTACGGCTTTTGCATCGAAAAGTTACGATGTCCTCGATCCAGATGATCATGAGTTTGATGAGGACTTTAAGGGCTTTCAAACACGCATTCTGGAGCTGGACATGAAGCTGGCGGCCATATTGTGTCAGGCCTTTGATGATTGTCACAATTTAGAGAGCATTTTCAAGGTGCGTATTGGCATTATACTCAAACTAACCTTAGATATATGTATATATTGAAGCTACCTTATTGCACAGCTTATAAGCATTGTGGGCAGTGTTCTGGATCGTCCAAAAATTAAGGAGGAGTTCACGCAACGCTATGCGGAAATTGTCCGCATGCTCGATGATGAGATGACAGTCTGTGAGAATATATACGACAAGCAAATGGAGCTGATCCGCGATGGTGAAACACTTTATCCCGACTACAATTGTCCCTCTGTGGCAGCCTTTATACGCTGGTGCTACCAGCTGCAGACACGCCTTACGGCGCCAGTGAAGAACTTCAAGGCACTGCAGCATGAGTAAGCAAATTTATGAAAAATATGTATATATACATATATATCTTATATACAGAAAAAAAAAACAATAATTTAGTTTTAGATTTCGTAAAGTCTTAATTATATAATTATATATAACATCTACAATAATTTTAATTTCCACAGCATAACGAAAGAGGAAAAATCTCTGGAAATTATCGAACGTTATGAGTGTTTAATGGCCAAGTTGGGCGCCTGTAAGATGAAATTCTTTGATGATTGGTCCGTGCAACTGGCGGAGCAAATTGAGGAGGATCTTAAGAAGTCACTCATTGCACGCGACCAGCACAGCCATTCATTGATCCTCAACTTCAGCACCACACTCTTTTCCATACTGCGCGAGGTGCACTATATGCAGCAAATGAAAATTGATGGGGTACCCGAGATAGCCATCGAGTTTGCAGAGAAGAGCGATGTGTTCCGATCGTATACATTAAATCTGGAAAAGACCATCGATTGGTACAACAGCATACAGGAGGGCAGCTCAATGGTTGAGCTCAAGCTGATTGAGTCCGAGATTAAAATGATTGATGATCTGGTTGAAATCGGTGTGGATCATCTTGTGTGGAATTCAGCAGGTGAGCGCAGTGAAGCGTGACATCTGTAATTCAACCAAATGTTATAATTGTAAATCCATTTCAGACATCATGAACTATCTGGAGAAGCTGCGCAAGCCTGTGGCGGAATTGCGCAATCGCGTGAATCACACTCAGGAGAATCTGCGACAAGTACGCAAAATTATGGAGGTGTGGGCAAAGCAGCCACTCTTTGAGCGTCGTGACTGCAAAAAGGACTCGGTTCTGTCCCTAGATGAGCGACCCGATCGCACCGCCAAGCGTTATGCCGAGATTCAGGCAGCCTCGTTGGAGATACATAAGCTACTCCAAGATAACATGCTGCAGTTCGACATGGAGCAGAAGCAAAACGATGATGTTTGGCTGAGTTACGTGGACTTTGTTGATAATATTGTCTATGAGAACATACTGCGCACTGTGGGCGTCAGTGTCGGCTATTTGGCTGAGAACATGGATCCGGACAACAACTATGCGCCACTCTTTGAGTCACGACTGGAACTTGTGGAACCAAATTTAGTATTTGTGCCTTCGCTGGAACCCGAAGATCCCATGGGCTTCAATAATATGCTGATTGAGCTGATGCGGGATATAATGAAGATGGGCTCGCTTATAAAGCGACTCAAGCCCAATGAGAAACGCAACTATGTGGAGCTGATCAAGGAGAATCAGGATATTATTGACATGCGTCGCGAGATACTCAATGGCGTTGATCTGGTAATGGAGGAGGCATCTCGGTTTTGCCGGCAATTCGAACGATACTCGTATTTGTGGTTAGACGATCGCGAGGAGTGCATGGAATATTTTCTGGAATATGGACGCATGCTGGATCCAGATGAAATAGAGCTGATTCAGATGAATGATCCAGCAGCACCACCGCCACCACAACCCTGTCAGCCGACAATTGAGGCCTTCAGGGAGCAGATAGACAATTACGAATCGCTCTTCAGCGAGATTGAGGACATTCCGGCATTTCAGGTGTTTAGCTCCTGGTTCCAAGTGGATGTGCGACCGTTTCGACAGGCCCTGCTCAACACCGTCTGCAAGTGGGGCAACATGTTTAAGGAGCATCTGGTGACGACTGTCACATCCAGTCTGATGGATCTCAGTCATTTCATACGCAAAGCCGATGAGGGTCTCTTGCAGACAGTCAAAGAGAAAGACTATGAGGGATTGGTCAGCATTATGGCCTACCTGATGCAGGTGAAGGAGCGTGCAGCCAACACGGATGAGATGTTTGAGCCTATGCAGGAGACCATACAACTACTCAAATACTATGACATGGACATACCCGAGGAGGTGAACGTGCTACTGCAAGAGCTGCCCGAACAGTGGGCCAACACCAAGAAGATTGCCACAACGGTGAAGCAGCAAGTTTCCCCACTCCAAGCCACCGAAGTGGTTAGCATAAGGAATAAGATAACGGTATTCGAGGCGCACATACAACTCTTCCGGGAGGTCTTCAAGCAATACGACTTCTTTCGCTTCGATTGCTATAAGCCATACTTACTCATGGATCGCATCAACGATGACATGTTCCTCTGCGAGCGCGAAATGGGCGAGATACAGAAGTCGGGCAGTCTCTTTGAAGTGAATATACCGGAGTTTAAGGTGCTCAAGCAATGCCGAAAGGAGCTGCGCATGCTGAAGGTATATGATAACCGTTTTTTTTTTTTTTTTGCAGCCGTGGCTTTTGCATGTTTTCTATAATCAATTTACTAAATTTTTTACAAAACTTATTTATATACTGCATGCCACATGTGGAATTTTGAGATTTTACTTTTTACCTAGCTTTACCTAAACTTTTTACTAATCCCAAAAATAAATGCGTTATTTAACTTTTACTAAATCAATGACATATATTAATTGACCACAGCAACTCTGGGATTATGTGAATATAGTTCAGACCTGCATTGAGGATTGGAAGACAACGCCCTGGCGCAAAGTCGATGTGGAGAATATGGATATCGAGTGCAAGAAATTTGCCAAGGATATACGATTATTGGATAAGGAGATGCGCGCCTGGGACACGTTCATCAATCTCGAGTCGACGGTGAAGAATATGTTGACCTCCCTTCGTGCCGTCGGCGAGCTACAGAATCCGGCGATTCGCGAGCGGCACTGGAATCAGCTGATGAACTCCACCAAGGTCTATTTTTTGTGCTCTTTAATTACCCTTTCTAATGCGGACAATTTGGCATATTGTAAATAATACCCATGGAACCAATCTTTCTAATTCCCTTCCTAGCACCAAAGCTGAAAGATGCTCAATTGTATAGCAAAACCGTTTAAATCTCTATTTTCCTTTTGATTATTCCAAACTTTATTTTGAAAGAGGCCGATGTATGTGTACATATATAAATATAGTTGTGCCTCGACTGTACAGTTCTTGTAAATACCATTTCATTCCAGAGTCTGGCCGCCTTGCCCAAGGAAGTGACCGTAAGTGCAATGCATGTTGTAACTTAACTCAAGTAGAAAGTGTAGTAATACATAAGATAAACATACATATATATACGTATATATCTCGCATAAATATTTACAATTACTAATCTAATATTTCAGGTGAAATTCATAATGGATCATGAGACAACGCTCGCTGAACTATTGGGTTTAAATCTGCACGAATGCGAGGAGGAGGTGAAAAATATTGTGGATAAAGCCGTAAAGGAGATGTCAATGGAGAAGATATTGCGTGACTTGAATTCCACATGGTCGGCCATGGAGTTCGATAATGAGCTGCATCCGCGCACTGGCTGTAAACTCCTTAAGACATCGGAAGAACTCATAGAGACGCTTGAAGAGAATCAGGTGTGCCTACAAAATTTAATAACATCCAAGTACATCGCCCATTTCCTCGAGGAAGTTTCAACTTGGCAAAATAAGTTAATGGTTGCTGATCAAGTGATTACCGTTTGGTTTGAGGTGCAACGCACTTGGACCCATCTTGAGAGTATCTTCATGAGTTCGGAAGACATACGCAAACAGCTCCCCGTCGATTCGGAACGTTTCGATAATATCGATGCCGAATTCCGTATACTCATGGATGAGATGTCCCTCTCATCGAATGTGGTAGCATCAACGAATCGAGCTGGCCTGATCGAACGTCTGGAGCATTTGCAAAAGGAGCTGACGCTGTGTGAGAAGGCACTGGCAGAGTATTTGGAAACAAAACGTTTGGCTTTTCCTCGTTTCTATTTTGTATCATCGGCCGATCTGCTCGATGTCCTCAGCAATGGCATCCAGCCCGAAATGGTTACCAAACATCTGACCAAACTGTTCGATTCAATCGCACGCCTTAAATTCAATCGCGATGCGGCTAATGAGATAGAGACAGCTTCCGGCATGTATGCCAAAGACGGCGAATACGTTGAATTCAATGAGCTGGCCAGCATACGCGGCCCGGTTGAAGTGTGGCTAAATCGCATACAAGCGGCGATGCGTGCCTCACTGCGTCATTATGTCACCGAAGCTGTCGTCGCTTATGAGGAAAAGCAACGTGAACAATGGTTATTCGATTATCCTGCACAGGTCTCGCTATGCGGCTCACAAATCTGGTGGTCCACCGAGGTGAACATTGCGTTCAGTCGTTTGGAGGAGGGCTATGATAATGCCATCAAGGATTATTACAAAAAACAAATATCACAGCTCAGTTTACTCATTACACTGCTGCTCGGCGAGCTGACCAAGGGGGATCGTCAGAAAATAATGACGATATGCACAATTGATGTGCATTCGAGAGATGTGGTCGCTAAGATGATTCAGGCCAAATTGGATTCAGGTTCGGCTTTTATGTGGCAATCGCAGTTGCGGCATCGCTTTGACGATGTCGAGAAAGATTGCTTTGCCAATATTTGCGACGCTGAGTTCCAGTATTGTCACGAATACTTAGGCAATACACCACGCCTGGTCATCACGCCGCTCACAGATCGCTGTTACATAACACTCACACAGAGCTTACACTTGGTAATGGGCGGCGGACCGGCTGGTCCAGCGGGCACCGGTAAAACGGAGACAACTAAGGATCTGGGACGTGCACTCGGCATCATGGTCTACGTGTTCAATTGCTCCGAACAAATGGATTATCAATCATGCGGTAACATTTACAAGGGTTTGGCTCAAACGGGCGCCTGGGGCTGCTTCGACGAATTTAATCGGATTACGGTCGAGGTGCTGTCCGTTGTGGCCGTGCAGGTTAAGTCCGTACAGGACGCCATACGCGACAAAAAGGACAAATTCAACTTTATGGGCGAGTTCATTAGCTGTGTGCCCACCGTGGGCATATTCATAACTATGAATCCCGGCTATGCCGGGCGCACAGAGCTGCCGGAGAATCTAAAGGCACTGTTTCGTCCCTGCGCCATGGTTGTTCCGGACTTTGAGCTCATTTGCGAAATTATGTTGGTCGCCGAGGGATTCCAGGATGCACGCGTCCTGGCCCGCAAATTCATCACACTCTACACGCTGTGCAAGGAGCTGCTATCCAAGCAGGATCACTACGATTGGGGCTTGCGTGCCATCAAGTCGGTGCTGGTGGTAGCCGGCTCACTTAAGGTGCGTGTCATAACTGAAAATAATTGTAAATATACTGTTTAAATTTGATTTTAACCAACCATTTAAATATGTATAAATACTTAATATCTTATAATATCCTTGTTAAACGTATGTTCAACTGGTGCTTGCAGCGCGGTGATCCCGGTCGACCGGAAGAGGAGGTGCTGATGCGCGCATTGCGCGACTTCAATATACCCAAAGTTGTCACAGATGATATGCCAGTGTTCATGGGGCTCATCAGCGATTTATTTCCCGCTTTGGATGTGCCTCGCAAACGTGATCAGGACTTTGAACGCACCGTAAAACAAGCTGCCTCCGATTTGCTACTACAACCGGAAGATAATTTTATACTGAAAGTAGTGCAACTGGAGGAACTGTTGGAGGTACGTCATTCTGTATTCATTGTTGGCAATGCTGGCACCGGTAAAACCCAAGTGTGGAAGACGCTGCTGCGCACCTATCAGAACATTAAACGGAAGCCCATATTCAATGACTTGAATCCAAAAGCGGTGACCAATGATGAACTTTTCGGCATTATCAACCCGGCGACACGCGAATGGAAGGATGGCCTGTTCTCAGTGCTGATGCGGGACCAAGCAAACATAACGGCTGATCAACCCAAGTGGATTGTGCTCGATGGCGACATCGATCCCATGTGGATCGAGAGTTTAAATACCGTTATGGATGATAACAAAGTGTTAACTTTGGCCAGCAATGAGCGCATTGCGTTGACTCCTTCGATGCGTTTGCTCTTTGAGATCTCCAACCTGAGAACAGCGACACCGGCAACCGTATCCAGAGCTGGAATTCTGTACATAAATCCACAGGACTTGGGTTGGAATCCGTGAGTACATATCTATATCACTGGAAGCCAAATTTGTCGTAATGTTTTTTATTTATTGAATAATTTAACAAATTCGAAATAATTTTTTCAAATCGCCAAAACATTGAAGAAAACCCACGTTAGCCGGATAATGCCAATTAATATATATAAATAATATATATAAAATATATGAATATATAAAAATTCCATTTAAATTTGGTTAACTTTATTGCAGCTATGTGACCAGTTGGGTTGAAACGCGCAAA
This sequence comes from Drosophila nr. perissopoda 5 BK-2023a, assembly GCA_035044105.1. Taxonomy (NCBI): domain Eukaryota; kingdom Metazoa; phylum Arthropoda; class Insecta; order Diptera; family Drosophilidae; genus Drosophila; species Drosophila nr. perissopoda 5 BK-2023a. The sequence continues at coordinate 168,801 of JAWNMK010000311.1, forward strand.
ATTCCAGCCGAAAAGTCCAATTTGGTCATGTTATTCGATAAGTACATTCCGCCCTCATTGGAGACGATACGCGTGCGTTTCAAAAAGATCACGCCTGTCGCTGAAATGGCCCACATACAAATGCTGTGCCATCTGCTAAACTGTTTTCTAATCCCAGCGAATACGCCGGCCGATTGCCCAAAAGAATGGCACGAATTGTACTTTGTTTTTGCCTGTATTTGGGCATTCGGTTCGGCCATGTTCCAGGATCAAGCCATTGACTATCGCGTGGAATTCAGCAAATGGTGGGTAAATGAGTTCAAAACTGTTAAGTTTCCATCGGGTGAGTCGCAAATCGATGTGATTTCTACAAGAAGACACATTTTAATAAATATTCCCCACTTCATTCCAATAATTCGATAAAAAAAAAATAGGTGGAACAGTTTTCGATTATTTTTTGGATAGCGATACAAAGACATTTATGCTGTGGACGGAGAAGATACCAAAGTTTGAGCTGGATTCGGATCTACCATTACAAGCTGTGCTTGTGCACACCTCCGAGTCAATACGACTGCGTTTTTTCCTGGATATATTGATGGATAAGAAGCACCCGGTGATGCTAGTGGGCAATGCCGGTTGCGGCAAGACCGTACTGGTCAATGAGAAGCTTCAATCGCTTTCTGAGAATTACGCTGTCACCACAATACCATTCAATTTCTATACAACGTCCGAAATGTTGCAAAAGATCCTTGAGAAGCCGCTGGAGAAGAAGGCGGGTCGCAACTACGGACCGCCCGGGAACAAGACCTTGATCTACTTTGTTGACGACATCAACATGCCCGAGGTGGACTGCTACGGCACCGTACAGCCGCACACCCTAATGCGACAGCATCTGGACTATGGCCATTGGTATGATCGCAACAAGCTGACCCTCAAGGATATACACAACTGTCAGTATGTGGCCTGCATGAATCCCACCTCGGGCAGCTTCACCATCAATCCACGTTTGCAGCGACACTTCTGCGTCCTGGCCGTCAGCTTCCCCGGCGCGGACTCAATCACGGTCATGTATTCGGCCATCTTGGCACAGCACTTTGCCAATGCCGAGCAGAAGTTTATGCCGATTGTCATGCGGATGACACCCAACATTGTGGCAGCCACAATTGCGCTGCACAACAAATGTCTACAGGTGTTTTTACCCACGGCTGTTAAGTCGCATTATATCTTCAATCTGCGCGATATCAGCAATGTTTTTCAAGTGGGTATAAATATAGATGTATATTTTAAATATGTATTTAATAATAAATATTTATTTAATTTTAGGGTCTGCTTTTTAGTTCGACGGATTGTTTGACGGGCCCAACAGATCTTATACGTTTGTGGCAACATGAGACACAGCGTGTGTACTCGGATAAGCTGATCGATGATAAGGATATTGATAGCTTTACTAAAATGCAGCATGACATTGTCAAGAAGTCGTTCGAAGAAATTGACGAATCCGTGATATTCGACAAGCCGAATATTTACTGTCATTTCGCTGGAGGAATTGGTGATCCTAAGTACATGCCAATCAAGGCCTGGCCTGAGCTTCACAAACTCCTTCAGGAAGCAATGTCATCGTATAATGATCTGGTCGCTGCCATGAATCTGGTGTTATTCGAAGATGCGATGATGCATGTGTGCAGGTAAGAGTTGAACTTTAGGAAAATCCTAAAACGATGGTAGATATATATATATATACAATTTGTAGAATCAATCGCATATTAGAATCGCCGCGTGGCAGCGCGTTATTGGTTGGTGTTGGTGGCAGTGGAAAACAATCTCTAGCGCGCTTGGCAGCATTCATATCCAGCTTGGAGGTTGTGCAGATACAGCTCAAGAAGGGTTACGGTGTCAACGATTTAAAGGTCAGTTGAATCCATTCAAATCGGTCATTACTAAACCCGTTATTGTTTTTAACACATCACGCAGTGCGAGTTTTCCGGTTTGTATTTGAAAGCTGGATTGAAAAACGTTAGCATCATGTTTTTAATGACGGATGCGCAAATACCTAGCGAGGATTTTCTTGTCTTAATCAACGATTTGTTAGCCACTGGCGAGATTCCAGATCTATTTCCGGATGACGAAATCGAGAATATAATCGCTGGCGTGCGTAATGAGGTCAAAGGTGCGGGACTGGTTGATACGCGTGAAAACTGCTGGAAATTCTTCATCGATCGTGTGCGCAAACAACTGAAGATAGTTCTGTGTTTTTCACCAGTGGGTTCAACATTGCGTGTTCGGTCGAGAAAATTCCCTGCCATCATCAATGCAACATCCATCAATTGGTTCCACGAATGGCCTCAGGAGGCACTCATATCGGTTGCCATGAATTTCCTCGCACAGAACAAAGTGCTGCCAGAGAATCATCGAGATTCTGTGGCCAAGTTCATGGCCTATGTACACACGTCGGTCAATACGACGTCCAAGGTTTATTTACAGAACGAACGTCGCTACAACTACACCACACCCAAGAGCTATCTCGAACAAATCAATCTATATCTGAAGCTACTCAATCACAAGCACGACGATTTGCAGAGCAAAATCGAGAGACTGGAGAATGGGCTGGAGAAGCTGCGCTCCACCGCTGTCCAGGTGGCAGATCTCAAGGTCAAACTGGCCGTACAGGAGGTGGAGCTGAAGGAGAAAAACGATGCGGCCGATGCCTTGATCGAAATTGTGGGCATTGAAACGGAGAAGGTGCAAACGGAAAAAGCCGTGGCCGATGAGGAGGAAATGAAGGTTGCCTTGATAGCCGACGAAGTGAGCAAAAAGCAGCGAGATTGCGAGGAGGATCTCCTCAAAGCCGAGCCAGCTTTATCAGCCGCTCAAGAGGCTCTGAATACCCTCAACAAAGCTAACTTAACCGAACTTAAAAGCTTTGGTTCTCCGCCGGGCGTGGTTACCAATGTAACGGCTGCTGTTATGGTGCTTCTGGCACCTGGCGGCAAGCTGCCCAAAGATCGCTCCTGGAAGGCAGCCAAAATTTCCATGGCCAAGGTAGATGCCTTTCTGGACGCGCTGATCAACTACGACAAGGAAAACATACATCCCGAAATCATCAAGGCCATACAACCATATCTCAAGGATCCCGAATTCGAGCCAGAGTTTGTGCGCTCCAAATCCGGAGCCGCAGCTGGCCTCTGCGCCTGGGTCATCAACATAATCAAGTTCTATGAGGTCTACTGCGATGTGGAGCCGAAGCGCAAGGCTCTAGCCGCAGCCAACGCAGAGCTGGCAGCCGCCCAGGATAGACTGTCGGGCATCAAGCGCAAAGTGATGGTAGGTGCTCAATTAAACTCATGAAACATAAAAAAATAAATTAAGTTAAGTCGGTTAATCCCAGATATTATACATTTCTATTCTCTACCAATATAGAGCCTTGAGGAACAGCTGGCCAAGCTTACAGCTGACTTTGAGACGGCCATTGCGGATAAATTGCGTTGCCAACAGGAAGCGGATGCCACACAAGCGACCATCGCGCTGGCCAATCGCCTGGTTGGCGGTTTGGCCAGCGAGAACGTGCGCTGGGCTGAGGCGGTCAATAAGTGAGTAGTCAGTAATACTATTGGGATCACCATTTAGTAATCAAAATTTGCTCACCTTACAGCTTCGTCAAGCAGGGAATTACTTTACCCGGCGATATCTTACTCATAACCGCCTTCATTTCCTATGTCGGCTGTTTTACGAAGGGCTTTCGCATTGATCTATTGCTAAAGATGTGGACACCCTTTCTCAAGAGCATTGATCCGCCCATACCCACAACCGAAAATCTCGATCCGCTGACGCTGCTTACGGATGACACGACCATCGCCGTTTGGACGAATGAGGGACTGCCTAGCGATCGCATGTCGATTGAGAATGCAACAATTCTCTCCAATTCGGATCGTTGGCCGCTCATGATTGATCCTCAGTTGCAGGGCGTCAAGTGGATTAAGCAGAAATATGGCGAGGAGCTAAAGGTCATACGACTGGGCCAACGCAACTATTTGGATATCATTGAAAAGTCCATTAATACCGGCATCACGGTGCTAATCGAGAATATTGATGAGAATCTGGACCCCGTTCTAGACTCATTGCTCGGACGTAATCTTATCAAGAAGGGCAAGTAAGTTGATGACATACCATATAAATCTGTAAGTTCTCTCAGGACTTTTACCCTTACAGAGCCATTAAAATAGGTGACAAGGAGATCGAGTACAATTCCACATTCCGTTTGATACTGCACACTAAACTAGCTAATCCGCACTATAAACCAGAGATGCAAGCACAGACAACACTTATTAATTTTACCGTTACACGCGATGGCCTGGAGGATCAGCTGCTCGCTGAAGTTGTCAAGGCGGAACGGCCCGATCTGGAGGATCTCAAGGCCGAATTAACCAAACAACAGAATGACTTTAAGATCATGCTGAAGAAGCTAGAGGATGATCTACTCTCGCGTCTTTCGTCGGCGGGTGAGAATATTTTAGGTGATACTGCATTGGTGGAGAATCTGGAGACAACGAAGAGCACTGCCTCCGATATTGAGGAGAAAGTGGCGGAGGCAAAGATCACATCCAAGGAAATCGATAAGGCTAGAGAGTATTATAGACCAGCGGCGGCCCGAGCAAGTCTCTTGTATTTTATACTCAACGAATTGAACACGATTAATCCGATCTATCAGTTTTCACTGAAGGTGAGTTTCTAAAGTCCATTAGCTATCCCATATCACAATGGTCTATTCTTGCAGGCGTTTAGCGTAGTGTTCCAAAAGGCCATAGCCAAGGCTGAACCGGGCGAAACTTTGGATTTGCGTGTTTCAAATCTGATCGATTGCATTACGTATTCGGTCTTTCAGTATACTTCGCGTGGTCTTTTCGAATGCGACAAGCTCATCTTTGCCTCGCAAATGACTTTTCAGGTAAGCCCAATATGCTAACTCAAAATCCTAGAATTGTTCTTAATATTCTTTGGAATTTTTTTCGTATAGATACTGCTGATGAACGAGGAGGTCTCATCTGCGGAACTGGACTTCCTGCTCCGCTTCCCGATCAAGCCACATGTCACAAGTCCTGTGGACTTTTTGAGTAATCAATCGTGGGGCGGAATTTGCAGTCTAGCGTCCAAAGATGAGTTTCGGAACTTGGACCGGGATATTGAGACATCATCGAAACGCTGGAAAAAGCTCGTGGAGTCGGAGCTGCCGGAGAAGGAGAAATTTCCACAGGAATGGAAGAATAAAACCGCACTTCAGCGCCTCTGCATGATCAGGGCCCTGAGACCCGATCGCATGACCTATGCCCTAGCGTGAGCTTAGAAAATAGTGATGTTAAATCCTTAAATTAAAAATGTAATTTACAGTGACTTTATTGAAGAGAAACTTGGCTCGAAATATGTTGAGAATCGTGCCGTGGAATTTGCCAAGTCGTACGAGGAAGCTAGCCCTTCTACGCCCATTTTCTTTATACTCTCGCCGGGCGTGAATCCCCTGAAGGATGTTGAGGCCTTGGGCAAACAGTTGGGCTTCTCCATGGATCTGGGCAACTTTCACAATGTGTCCTTGGGCCAGGGCCAGGAAACAATTGCGGAAACAGCGATGGATACGGCAGCCAAAAATGGACACTGGGTCGTCCTACAGAATATACATTTGGTGCGCAAATGGCTGCCAGTGCTGGAGAAGAAGTTGGAGCACTACGCAGATGGCTCCCATTCGGACTATCGTATGTTTCTCAGCGCGGAGCCAGCCTCAACGCCATCGGCACATATTATACCACAGGTGAGTGTGGAAATGCAATTGATTAGTTAACTAGAATTTAGAGTTGTCCCCAAATCATAATCATAATTTTGATGCATTACTTGCATCGGATCTTTAGAGTCTCATATTCGTATATAATATTATATTATAAATTTTAATTTTAAACTAGAATCTTTTTTAATTAAAACCGATAATTGATTTTTATTTTTTTAGGGCATTTTGGAGTCTTCAATAAAAATCACTAATGAGCCGCCAACGGGCATGTTGGCTAATCTGCACAAGGCATTGGATAATTTCACACAGGAAACTCTGGAAATGTCCGGCAAGGAAGCCGAATTTAAGGCCATACTCTTCTCCTTGTGCTACTTTCACGCTGTTGTCGCTGAGCGACGCAAATTTGGTCCACAAGGTTGGAACAAAATCTATCCGTTCAACGTGGGCGACTTGAATATAAGCGTCTCGGTGCTTTATAACTATTTGGAGGCGAATGCTAAAGTGCCTTGGGAGGACTTGCGCTATCTGTTTGGTGAGATCATGTATGGCGGTCATATTACCGATGACTGGGACAGACGCTTGTGCATTACGTACTTGGAGGAGTACATGCAACCGGATCTGGTCGATGGCGAGTTGTATTTGGCGCCCTCGTTTGCCGCTCCGCCCAACACTGACTATCTGGGCTATCACTCGTATGTGGATGATATGATGCCAGCCGAGTCTCCCTATCTTTACGGATTGCATCCCAATGCGGAGGTGGGTTTCCTCACCACACGAGCGGAAATCATCTTTCGCACCGTTTTCGAAATGCAGCCACGGGATGCGGGCTCAGGAGGTGGAGCCACAGTCACGCGCGAGGACAAAGTTAAACAAATTGTGGATGAAATCATAGAGAAGCTGCCGGAGGAGTTCAACATGGTGGAGATTATGAACAAAGTCGAGGAGCGAACGCCGTATGTGATTGTGGCGTTTCAGGAATGCGAACGCATGAATTACCTAACCAGCGAAATGAAACGCAGCCTAAAGGAACTCGACCTGGGCTTAAAGGGTGAATTGACCATCACATCGGATATGGAGGTGCTTGAGAATTCATTGTTTCTGGATCAAGTGCCGCCGATATGGGCACAACGTGCCTATCCCTCGCTGCTGGGTCTCAACAATTGGTTCATTGATTTGTGTCTGCGACTGCGAGAGTTGGAAACGTGGTCCACCGATTTTGTGGTATGCTGCAACCAACCAGACCAACCAGTTTGTGCAAACATTGATGTTTCGTTTTTGTTTGCTTTTTTGTTTTTGTTTTTGTGTTGCCGCCGGTGCAGCTACCCTCCTGCGTCTGGCTGGCGGGCTTCTTTAACCCCCAATCGCTGCTGACGGCCATCATGCAGAGCACGGCGCGACGCAACGAGCTGCCGCTGGACAAGATGTGCTTACAGTGTGACGTGACTAAGAAGCAAAAAGAGGAATTTACGTAAGTGAGCCGACTACCCGCAATTTTAATTCACTTTTGGCGTTGACATCAAATTACACCAAAAAAAATTATCTGTTAACTTGCGAAGTTTGTGTGCAAAATCATTATTTAATATTGAGCAGAGCTAAGGAAGACATCCATTAAAAACAAGAATCATAAGTGCTCCAAATCTTATTCGCGTAACTTAATCAAATTGCAATTTCATGTGCTACATAAGCTGCTCTATCTGACTCGAAAACAGCTAGATGCGCAGCACAGACAACTTAATTAGGTGGCACATAATCATTGCAGACACAGAAATGTGCGGAAAGTGATTAATAGCTAAGTATTAATACAAAATATTTATGTATATTTGTTTAATATAAATACAAATTGGCACTCACTTATTACTAAAATATCTGACAAAGAGCGGATACAAAAATATAGAAAAAATATTATATATTATTATATTAATAATTTAAGCTGTCTGACTCAAAGCAAATTGGGAATAATCATTTGTCAATACCAACTGAAAAAATGAACAGGTTTAAAAAAAAAACACTGCCATTAAATGCATATTGTGTGTATTCGTTTGGCATCGTGTTAGGTCAACTTAAGTCGTTAGTCTTAGGTCATCCTGAGTCCTATTTATCAGCTCAAAGTCGGTTTGTTTATTTTACGCACAAACGCACGTCGTGTTGCGTTGTGCGTGTTCGTGTTCGTGTTCGTGTCACGCCAAAACCAAACATGACACGCGCCCAGCACTTTTTGTCATATCAACTAGTTGTAATAGCTATGTAAATCCGCATGACTTGCGTCAATGCTTACACACTGAAAGATAGTGTAAACAGCGGCTGAACGGCCAACGGCTTCAAGCTGGGTCTAATAATAGACGCAATGCTATTTCATGGGAGCTAAATTTAAAACAACTCATAAATACATACATATGTATGCACATACATGTGTCTATAAATAGCAATTATTAATGGCATACAATTAACAATTGTCTATTTGTTGATTCTTGATTCTTAATTCCTGATTGCTTATTGCTTATTACTTATTAAGTGGCGCCCAGTTTCTCGCGATGGACGACAAATCGTCGCACGATTCGATTTGGCGTCACTTTAAAACAAACAATAGCCGAGACTCAGACGCCTCACTAACTAGCCAGCTTAGAGAACAATCAAAGATTATTGATATAAATTGCATAAATATATATATATATATATATATATTTATTTGTATATGTATTTGTTTAATTACAGTACGGCACCGCGGGACGGCTGCTGTGTGCATGGCATATATATGGAGGGCGCCAGATGGGATATACAGCAGGGTATTATTATGGAATCACGTCTCAAAGAACTTTATCCATCAATGCCGGTGATCAATATTCGAGTGAGTATTTTTTTTGCAATGCAAAATGTAATGCAAATGGCCAAAGCGAACTCTAATGAATAACTTTGAATTTCGTACGGATCTGTGGCGTCTAGAGTGCGGCGCATGTTTGCATAAATCTACTATTTTTAAACTCGCACGTTTCTATCTGGTTGCCTTTCTTGTTTGCTTATTTATTTTGCAGGCCATTACCCAAGACAAGCAGGACTTGAGAAACATGTACGAATGCCCCGTTTATAAGACACGCACCCGTGGTCCGACCTACGTGTGGACTTTCAATTTGAAAACCAAAGATAAGCCAGGCAAATGGACGCTGGCGGGCGTTGCGCTCCTCTTACAGACTTAGAAAATTTTAGAAAACTTTTCAACTATTGATATTTTTTGTAGTGAATTATTAATGTTATAGAACATTTTAATGTGGTATTTTAATCTTCCACATAGTCATTAATTTTAAAATTTTATCTTATTCAACTAATGCAGAATTTTCCAATTATCATTAAATTAGATTAACAAATTGATATTTATGCTATTCAGCAAACTCTTAAATAGAAAATTGTAGAAACGATATTTTATAACTTGATTATATTTCACGAATTTTTTCCTACTCTACGCACATGTTTTTCCAATAAAAATCACCTTCTTGGTAGACTTGCCTTAGGCGCACTTGCATAAAACCGAAAAAGTTCGCTGCTTCTTTATTTTATTGGGTCTCTAAGGATTTGGAATTTAAGCTGCATATAATTGAAATAATTGCATATGATAATGTATCAAAAAAGCATTCATGAGTCGTTCAACAAATATGTTGATTGTTTACATTTTGAATTAGCTGTGTAATCCCAGGAAAAACCACGATTATTCAGAGTATTTTGATAATACGTAAAATAATTGTTTCTTAAATGAATTATGAGATAATCATTATATATGTATGGTCTATAAGTATAAGTAAACTGATAAGCAAAATTGAAAAAAAAAAAAAACATGAGCAGACACACCATTAACGTGAATCTAAATCAAAATTCAAATGCGTCGTTCTGCCATAAATAACGATCTGCACATACATTTAATAAAATTGGAAGAAATATTTGATCATCAAAGGAAATTCATAGACGACGCTGATGTTGAGTGGAGTGAACTCGTGGCCGTCGCCAAAAACCAAACAACAAAAATTTGAAAATAAAACAATTTGAAATATTTCTTTTCTGACGAAATTTTAAAGATGTCGAGCTGCGACAGCAGCAGTCAGAGCGAACAGTATCAAGCGAAACGTGAACGTGAACCAATTAACGAAAAAGCGGAGCATAATTTTTAGCAAAAAAAAGCGACGAGAAAAAAATCTCAAAAATTTCAGATGTGACGACTGACTGCATAAAATACATAAATAATTCAAATATATATACACATATATTCACATACATATATAAGCGGACCAAGGGGCTGGACAACGTGACGCGTGACCCGCCTACAGAGCTATCGATCAAGCGATCAAACGAGCGATCGATCGACAGACCAAACCGACCAGCCGACCGATGTACCAGCCAAGCTAACAGCACACAGTACATACACTCGCACACACACACACACACACACACACATACAAAAGAGAAGAAAAAACACACACACACTAAGGCAACAGCCAGAGCAACAGCAACAGCAACAACAACAACAATAAATAAAGTAAAATAAAATAAAGGCAAAATGTACAAAGCAAACGAAAAGAAAACTGAAGACGACGACACGAGCGTAAATCAATTTTAGCATGGAAAAAATTCTATAAAACTAACAGACACTGTGTGGTCGCACATCATTCGTGTGCGCTACGACGAGGCAGCCCAAAGCCAAAGGCAAAGCCAAGATAGCCAGCCAGATATCCAGCCAGCCAGCCAGCCAGCCAGCCAATCAGTTAGTCAGTCAACCATTCAACCAGTCAGTTAGTCAGTTAGTCAGTCAGTCAGTTGGGCAGTCCACTGATTTTGATTGATTATTGAACCCCAAACTCGAAACTGAAAATTCAAACGTGCTGTTCTTCTTGTAGTTGTGTGTGTGTGTGTGCGTGTGTGTGTGTGTCTGTACACATACTTATTTCAGTTATCTGTATCTGTATCTAACAGCGGCCGGCAGACATCAGCAGCAGCAATCAGCGAGACCATCAAAGAACAGCAGCCAGCAGTCAGCAGCATCGCATCCAGCGTCCAGTCTCAGTCTCAGTCTCATCAGTCAATCCAAGAGTCGATAGTCAGAGTCAGAGTCAGAGTCAGAGCTCACTCTACCCGCTGGCTGGAGGATATCTTTGCGCTTGGCGCTTTAGTTTCAGTTCGCATTTGGACGCGTGCTGTTGCGGCCACGCCGAGAGTGTAATCGGAATCCAGTGCGCGAATACTTACAGAAGCGAGCGAATGTGTCGCGTGTACAACAACAATCAATTTTAAAACAAAACTCATATATACATATATATGTATGTATGTACGACCACATATAGTATATAGAGCTATACACGTGTCTGAAGTTCAGTGACAAGCCGCAATCTTAATTAGTATATGGCACAACATAAATGCTTATACAGAATAAACATATAAATACACACAACAAATGTGCATAGTAATTGTGTAAAAATTTGATCAACAAAATAATTCCAACACGATTCTGACCCGCAAAAGTTCACGCATCGCATTTTCAATAAATATAAATAAATAATTGTGCGACCGAGTTTTTAGTTGTTGGTGTGATAGATCACAGCGAACAAATTTTTGTTGGCACAACGCAAAAACCCACATATTGAAATTACATTACAACGAAATGAAGCTGTTTGCAGTATTCTTGGCATGTACGTACACATTATATTATACAAAAGTGAATAAGCTTACTCAAAATTAATCAGAACTTGTTTTCTATTATAAATTTCCTGGTAAAATGTGTCCGAACAACCGATTTGTATTTTTTTTGTAAGAATTCTCAGAACTGGCAGCTTAGGTTTGTTTTATTCTCAATTAATTATTCTACACAGTGCTACATAAATTGGCAATATATGGAATACTTTTAAAACATTCAAAGTACAAAATGTTTAGTCAAATTTCAGAAAAATAAGAAGGTTAGTTATAGAATGCAATTAATCTGAAAACCAAATCAAAGTATTTTGTTTTCTATCCCATAAATGTGGTTTGCTTAGTGCTGTGATTCACATAGATTGTGTACTATAACAATTTTTTGCACTCAATAAATACTATATAAATGAGATTTCAATTTCAAAATCAACAAACAACAGAACTGACCTATTTAATTATTGATACTGAATATATGCAGTAGTATATACAAATTCCATAAATTTCCAAAAAAAATAAGAAAGAAAAGTAAAACACGCTCTTAATTCATTTTGAGTGCCAAAAGAAAAGAAAGATTTTTAATATTTCACCCAATAGTCTCTCAATGAAATGCAAAGTATTGAAATTTATTAGACATTTATAAAAATTGTGTTCATTGCATTAATTATATGGTAATTATCTATGTTGTCAATCCAGTCCACCAGTTTAATGCACACCAGCAACGAACGAGAGACGGGCTGTGCCTGGTTCAAGTATTATAATAAAAGTTTCCGGCCGGCCAATGACATGCCAGACACGCTGGCGTCTAGAAACGATGGGCGTACGATTTGAACGATGGACTATACAGATTGAGAGTGTTCAGTTGTTGGTTGTTGTTGCAATTGGTGATATCATATTGGGTTGGATTGATCATCGGTCGCCATTTAGTTAATATGCAGGGCATGTTGTCAGGCAGAGAATTATTTTGCACGCCTTCAGCTTAAATAACTAATTCCATACATACATATTGCTATGTCTATTTATAGTGACGTTGTATGCGCTGACTCTGGTGCAGTGCCTCAGCCTACCCGATCCCAATGTGAAGTGTGCCATGGAGTGTGACACACAGGAGATCAAATACATATGTGCTGCGGATGACAAAGGCACCACTAAAACGTATCGCAATGTTTGCATAATGAAGACGGAGAACTGTCTGCAGAATGCAAGTGAGTATAAATCGAATATATAGATATATATATATATATTTTGATTCACCACATAATCATATTTATACCTCGCTTAGACTTTCAAAAGATCAGCGACAAGGAGTGTCCATAGATGCTAGACCCGACAGTGCGCAAATCGAGAGAACGATGGAAAACTTAAGCTTGGACAAGATTTGGGCAAAGACGTCGCTAAGTTTGTTGGATTCTTTTCTTGCGTGGTATTTGTGTGTGATATTTTTAAGTTGTGCTTCTGCAGAATACAAAACACGCCCCAAACCTTCAACCCCCCCCCCCCCCCCCCCCCCACTCTCCCTTGCAAATCCACAAAAATATGTAATACATAATGATAATATATTTTGTAATTATTAATTTTAAATATTTAATAAAGTAATATACATACATACAGTAAAAGTTATTCAATCTTTTTATTGTGTTAAGTATAGAATTTCACTTCGACTACGCAGATAATGTGTCCAGTCATCTAAATAAATATATGTGTATAGGATTCGCTTACAACGCCTCTGATCTATATTAAATGATGACTTCATCTCTTTTCACCCCAACACATCAGTATTTTTCTAATCTTTGAACTGTAGCACTGAAAATTGAATTAAATCATCTGCCTTGTTTAGCTAATCAGTTACTGATAATCCCCCCAACACATGTGTACACTGTGTTCCTACGCATCAAGTGTTGAGAATAACTGAATGAAATCGACGTCAGAGTTTTCTATTGAACTCCAAAGTCGCACTCAATAAGCGAATTATTCGCCTAATTAGTTCTCTTATACATAAAAGATTAACTTTTCATATTAATTAATTAGCTATGCCAATCAATGGATGTTTTGCCTTTGGTAATAAATAAACCGTTTTTTAATTTTATTTTATTTATCGTATACATTTTTTTTATTTAATTCTCAGTAACCACACAAATTTGAAACAAATAAGGAAAAGTCTTTCTTATGATAAAAAAAATACCAAATTTTAGAATATTTGCTTTTATTTAACTTAATGACCGACTTAACAGCACATAGAAACCATCTAAAACATTGTTTAAGATAGATTTCGCTTTCAGATAGGGAAGATTTAAATGTTTTCGATTAGGTTTGTCTTTTCCTTTTTTTATACCATTTGTATACACATTTTAGCTGCCTTAATATGTACAAATAAGATACTGTCGTGTGTAAATTTAATAATAATTTCAGTAATAAATATTTCAGATTGATTTATAGGTTTTAAGGCGAGTACCAACTGCCACAGCACTTCGACTTTTCAGACACCACCAAGCGAAAAGCTTTTGCGGATGGGGGGTTGTCCGGAGAACACCCTAAAAGCTCGGCGTATAGTAAAAGCTTCAAGCATTGTGCGTCTATTTTGTTTTCTGTATATGGTCCATGGGGGCGCGCGCAAAAACTTTTCACATCTTTCACCGACAATGCGAAGTTGTTTGGCAATTTTTTGGTTCATTCATCTGGCTGCCAGCACTGGGCAATCAGTACAACAAATACCGTTAGATGGCACAGACGAAGCTGCGACGGTCGCGCATCGAACAGATCCTGACAACAAGCCAGACGACGACAACGACGTGGACGCGGCATCATTTGGCGCCACATTAAAGTGCTTCGGCCGAGTTCAATTCGTGGTCCTCTCCCTGTGTGTATGTGTGCGTGTGTGTGTGTGTGTGTGTGATTACGCTTGTACTACTGTATTAGGGAGCGTGTGTATTGCTGGTGTGATTTCGCGCGCTTTTGTGACGCCTGATTTTTGTGTTTATCTTGGCCACTGCCTTAGCCCCGACCCAACGCTTAAGGCAAACAAAGGCAGCCACACAAAGGAAGACGCACCATCATCCCGATAAGGCGGCGTGCAGATTTGTGGCCATATTGATCAACTGTTGGCAGTTTATTTCAATTGTGGCATTAATTAAGCATTTAATGCTGTCCAGACGACAAAAGCTCATCAAGATTTAAACCCACAACGGAACGGGGTAAGTGTTGGTCTTAGACCGACATCAGTTATCAGGTCCATATGAACAAATGGTGTATAAATCAATTATGTTGCCGCTTTGAGCCTGCCAGCTGCCAATTGCCAACTGCCAGCTGCCGGCCCAGTAAATAAATGCGCCTATGCTAAAACGACCTGCAACCGGTCCTTTACAGATATCAAAGTGCCATTCTTTTCATTTTATTATTTTGTTTCTCTCTTCTATCTCATTAACGTTGATTTTATTGTGTGATGTTGCCACGCAATAGGCTGAAAAGTATTGTAAAAGGTTGTTTACAAATGAAAAATGTTACACATCATGCTTATCGTTCCACAATATGTAGACATTTATCATAAATCAGTTATTCAATCGAATAATATATAATTTGCGTTTGAAATCAGTATCAATAAATTACCCAATTCGGTTTGCGCTCGCGAGCTTCGAGCGAAAGCTATTCCGAGTTCCCCAAATAATTCTGGAGAATTGTTAAGTTTTTTTTTTTTTTATTATGTAAATATTTGGCTTTGTATATATGTACATAGGAAACACATATAAAGTAATGAAATATCAACCCTTTTAGCTGCCCACGGCTAAAAATTTTATACATAAAAATCATATATGTTCGGCGTGCATTTATTTTTAAGTCAATCAGTCACCCTAACGTATTTTTTGCGTGTTCGTTAAAGCCACATCAATCTCTCCCTCTGCAAATATACTTTTTGCTTTTCAATGCAGGTTAAGGTTCAGGTTGATGGCTTTAAATAACGTTTAGTATCCTTATTTTCACATTTTGGTGAAGTCCTGAAGTCCCCTTAAACAATTTTACATAATACCATCAACGCCAACCTTGAGGGATATTTTAAAACCCTTAGCATTATTTTGATTACGCTGCATTTGCATAAGACGCAATGAAATGTTTACGTTTTTCCGATTGGCACTTTTGAGATCAGTTGATTTAAGGCTATAAACATAATTATGATAAATTACCACACTTATAACTTCATTAGGGAGAGGAACATGTTAAAGAATTGAAAGGGATAAAGTATCTATGTGGGAAAAATGCAAAACTTCTTATTTCATAAATTTAACTTTATATTTTATCAGCTGTATTCCTTATATACATATATTTTATGCGTATATTCCACGCTTTTATGACCAGTTTGAACTGCACTTAATGCGTTAAGTTGCCGATATTACTTTCATCTTTATACGATAGTTAAAAGCTAGTGCTTTTTAAGATTATAGTTGATTAGAGCTCTGCACTAGAACAAGTAACCAAATGCCACTTTGCCTCACAGCGATTTCACACATGAGCAATTAATAAGTTCCTGTACTCCTAAATCTGACATTAATCCAAGCTGTCAGCTGGAAAAGCTTAAGATCCCTTGTGTGTGTGTACAAAGGATTATTTTAAATGGCATGAGCTACAAATGTGTCGAGCAAATAGACGTAGGAAAGTATTAAACATGGCGTTTATCATTGCTACTTTTGGCGAACTCAATTGGCCAACGTTTGAGGACCAAGTTGATGGGGAGCTCTTTGAGCATTTTTGCCAGCTCAGAGAGTAAATATGCTTAAATATGTATCCAGCTTGACAAGTGGACGATGAAGATTTATTATGGTTGAACAACTATTAGAATACGGAAACTGTTTAAAAGACGGCAAGAAAATTTATTAACAAGTAAATTAATTTAGAACATCCAGACAACCAAACTCTTATAGAAAATGCTTATGTATAGTGATAAATTAAGGTTTTCTGCATATATACAAATAACATACAAATTCTAGTATTTCCAGCACAATTTATTTAACTACAAATTTACTTTTTAACAGATTTAATTGAGAATCAATATTGTGGGAAATGAAAAGGACACGATTAAGATGCTTGCCAATATATTTTGATTAATAGCTTATAATCAATAAAATTAATTTATAAGTTCAGAAACCATTAGCACATAGATTTACATCCTTATATATTCCAAGCGTATATGTGTAGGTCTAAATGTGTATGGTCTAAGTGTGTGTGGACCATTTTGGTTAGCGTTTGCGTGACTGACTTGACTAACAATTAGGCCAATCACAGGGAATCACTGCAGATGACAAACTTGAGGGGACACGTGCGTCCTCAAATCATTGTTTTCGCATGTCGCGGATGGTGGGTTAAGCTTCTGTGGAAATGCCGTCACCGTAACCGGGTACTGAGTTCCGGGCCAAACATGGAATTTAAAGTCAAATGCAAAATGTATGCCATAGAAATAATTTAGGCAATGGGCCACTCGTGCACAAATGCCAGACCCAAGGAAATAAATGTGAATGAAAATGAGGATGTTTTTGCCATACAGATACACACATGCACACACATAATACACACACAACACACACACACAGAAACTTCTCAGCCAATTCGATATGAAACAGACAAAACACAGTGGCGACATGTTTAGTGCTATTTTCTCGTTTTGTTTTTCTTACACACCACTTGGGCGTTATATGGGAATGTAAGTGGAAGACCAGCAGCCATTGGACAATAAGAGCATCTCTGTAGCTGTCGACCCACACCAAGCACTCGTGCGTTTGCTGAGTATATAATACTATGCTGTGTTCAACACATGTCGACACTTTGCATCGATCACACACACACCTCAACCGCATTCAGGTTGAGCATATCGGACATGAGCCCAAAACGAAAACAAAATAATTTTTTTTATAGCCAAAAATCCGTAAACAGAACAGAACAGTACAGAGCTCGAGCTGGAGTGTGGGCACTCAAGCATGTGTGCGCTGCTCTGCGTCGTTTTAACTGGCCTCAAGGACCCGTCCGCGTTGCCAACTAAGTGGAGCAGATTGAACCCACTGATGGGTATCATGCGAGCACGGCCCGCGAGCATGGGACCTGCCCACGAGTCCCACGACAGCGCAGCTGCCTGCATTCCCAGTCTGACATTGGCATGCGAGGCGCATGGCAAAAAGTTTTCATAAGGTTTTTAAGAAGTTTTGGGCAGCGATTCTCACTTGTGCTTTAATCAAACCATTTCGCTTTGTCACTTTTATTCTTTTTCCACTTTTGGAAAATAGGCAACGCATTTATAGCATAAATAGCACAGATTAATTTTTCTCTTTGAAAAAAAAAATTTGTTCAATAAATGAATAAAATATTTTCAGATTAACATTTGTTTTATCTTTAAAGTCCCGTTAGGTACTCGAAGATTTAATATACATTTTCCAATTCGCAAAGAATTTCATATTGCTTTCTTATCTTTTTAACCAAGAGTCAAGCTGTCAAGTGTGTGAAAATCCTCACACATGTGGAAGGTTAAACTTTTATTAGAATTTGCTGGAATGCCAGCAAATATATATACATACATAATAAATGTATGTACAAATGTCAAGGTGCAAGGAGTCTTTACGTCTTGTGCGAGTAATTGAGTTTCTTCGAATACGTGCAAAATATACAAATTACCGATATTTATATACTGTGAGCTGCAATCAAATTGGTTGCTTTGAAAAATGCGCTCAATCCGCTAGCAGGTTTGTTATACTATTTTAAATTAAAGTTTTAAACAAGTTTTGTTGGTGTGCCCCAACGGTAATAAATCTGCTTAATATGAGCAATTAATGTTCTTATCAAAACTTTCTGTGATTTATGCGAGAACTTTGAAACCTTGACACTGTCAACTCGCAGCATGGTAGAGGAGAACACTTAAATACTTAACAACGATTAATAGTCCGTTGCCACAGATTTTGGCCGCATAATTACTTTTTGGTAAAACTTGGGAAAAAGTTAGAATTATTTACATATTGAGCATAGAAAACTAGGCAATTTGATTTGAATTGTGTCTCAATTGAAACATTAAAGAGCAATGAAATACATTCAAATAATGATAAAATGTGCAAATAGGCAAAATGTGGAGCTAGTCTAAAGTGAGACATGGTAATGAATTCAAATCGATTTGGCAGCATATTAAGCTAGATAATGTATTCCACACAAACAATGATTGCACTTAACCGGAAAAATTGATTTAGGATTTTGGTTTATTGGACGAAAGACGTGTGCTAGAATGCAATTTCAAAGCGTTTCTATTGCACGTGCAAAGCTGCCACTCATTAAAATTGCAAAGCCTGAAGGCATTTGCTGGCTCACAAAGAGCGCAAATGGTATACTCGAAATTTGCACAAGCCACAGAGGCTTTGGGTATGGGGTTGCACGTTTGTCAAGCGCACAAGCACTAAACAACCAAAGCTACTTACACTAATTACGCAAATTGAACGGAATTTATTGTTGCTCTCTCCTGCACAATTTGCGTGGAGCTTGCTGCTCCTGCAACGCTATGTATGTGGTATTAATTTTGTTAATATTATATACATATATAGACATGCATATTAATTATCTGCATAATTACACAAGAAGGTCGTCAAATGTGTGACTGTGTGTGTGTGTGTGTGTGTAAGGATGAGTGGCAATATTAAAACGCGGCTGGCGCTGCGTATACGTATCGTGACTTTTGCAAATTTCCGTTAGCACGCCTGCTGGCGTTTCAGGCTGTGATTTTATGTATTGTAATTGAACTCACACAAACAGCTGCACATACACAAGCACAGTCGAGTAGCTTATGTATATGCTTGTAACAGTAATTTAATGCTGATATTTTTGTGTCTCATTTCTATTCCACAGCGCAGAGCATAAACATACACATAAATATAAACAAACCTTTGAATATTTGATCGCTTCGTGGGCCGCATTTTGATTGACCGGAAGTTGCATTAGCAACACGCGCCAACGGAACAAAGCAATACAATAAGATGGCTGGCGGCGGCAGGACTGCCGGCAAATACGGTTATTCCGACAACAATTATTACAGCAGTAAGTAGCTTCACGCACACTTACACAACCGTTAACAGTTTCAGGCGAGTGCACAAATAAGTTGGCAACATCATTTGTTGCGCCAAGGCCTACGGCACTGTGATACAATTTTGGTTAAGAAGACATTTCAAATGTCTCAAGGAGAACGAAATCTTTTCAACTACTTCGTTTAATTACACTTAATATGTTTATCCCCTTTCAGTTCCATCTTAGTATCAGGACTTTCATGATGATTGCTTGCTGCTCATGTGCTTATTTTTCTTTTAATTTAAATGACTTTCCTCTGTATACGAAATACGTATATCAACTATTCCTTTTCACAACACTTTCCATTTTCTTTTTATTTATTTGTATTTTTTTTCTTATTTCTTTATTTTTATTTGTCTTATTTCGATAAGCTTAAGCTTATCTATTATATATTAAATTTATTTTTATTATATTATTATCATTTTCTCCTTTCTTTTCTTGTTTATCACTCAAACTACGTTTTAAAACCATTCTTTAGCTTTATCCCCCTTTTTATTTTCATTTTATTTCGTCTGAATTTTATGTTGCCTGCCGTCACTAGTCTGTCAAGTGTGCCATGCTCAGATCATTCTAGACAAACTGGCTTACAAGTATTGAGACTTGCGACTGTGGCTATTGTCCTTATTAAGACCATCAACAACCACATTTGGTGGATTTGGGACAACTGCCAGCGGCGGCGTCGTCCTGGCGTCTTCGTCCTTGCTGTTGCTGATGAACTGCTGTCGCGCCGCATGTTTCACGATAATCAGTGCAGAAAGCGTGTTTTTTTTCTGCGTATTCCTTTTTCTCTCGTTTTGTTTTGTATTTTCGGCCACTTCCCTAGACGTGTTTTTATTACATTTCTGCTTCGTTGCGTTTCGCATTCATGTAAGCGAACTTGCTTGTGGGTGTGCCTATTGAGATATACATACATGTGCATACATACATTGTATACATTGTATGCATGAATATTACAAGGAGTCTTCACTGTGTTTTTGTTTGTATTTGAAATTTTTGTACGTTTTATGCGCCTTTGTGCACTTGATATCATTCATCATTGGATAGGAAATGGAATATCACAATTCAATCTAGGCCTTGTCCCCTAAAGCCTTGCGTACGCATTGAATGAAACCTCAGAGCAAAATATGCCATGGGTAATATTTGTGAATGAGCGCAAGACGAGACGAGAGCTAAACGTCAAGAGTTTTCTGCTCGGCGACTTTCTTGCTGTGTTTGCACAAAGTTCTGTTGTGCTTCGAACAAAATGCCCTTAAGTGAGTTTATGCCCTTATGAACGCCTCTGGCGCAGTGCAGACAGCCCCACAAGCAGCGCATCCGCTGACAAAATAAGAAAGTTATTCTGAGACACTTTTGTTGGCCAAAGCTTGTGCTTTTGACTAACTTTAGCATAGTTTTTGATTGTCACAAATTGTGCGTAAATTATGTTTTGTGATATATGAAAAAGTATATATATCATTTGCCAAACTGCGACGAAAGTCACCCGCAAGGACCACCTGCCAAGCCAAGTAAGTGCCAAGTAAAATGTCCTTGTTAAAGTAAGCTCCTTACTCTTGTTCACTGCTCCTTGCCGGGCAGTGTTAGCAAACAACAGAAAAGTGCCAATAAAACAAGTTTGCAGCTTTCTAGGGTGCCAGTATCATTGGCTTGTATTGAATTTGTCTATATTAATTGAAAGTAAATATCTCAATTGTTACGATTCGTGTGCTAATACTGAACACGTATTGTTTATTTTTATATTCACTCAACCACAAATAAGCTGGCAAATTGAATTTGTTTTGATTGGTTACTTTAGAAAGAGTGCTGAAATTTCATTTTGAAAACATTTCAATGGATCCACATAAATAATATATTTTATCCAAACGACAACATATGAATTTGTAATGCTAAAAATTTGGAATGTAGACATCCATTTGCTGTTCTCTTCGGTAGTTGAATGCTAATGAATTACGCTAGTCAGAGCTTTAGAATCGGAATCCAGAGCCCAGTCGGGAAATTCTCTGCAGCCCGGAAACACAACCATGCCCCACGTCATTGCATTGAGCCAGAGCAATATAAAAGCCCAAAACGTTGGCAGTATACCAGCCATGGCCTAAAACGGTGAATATAAAAGCAATTCGCAAGTGGTAAGAAACACCATACCAGGTACTTTGTCTTGATGCCAGCATAGCCGCAGATTATAGCATTCGGTGGTGTGCTCACGGGCAAATGATAGGCCATGCTCATCGCCAGAGCTGAGGGCAGCGTTAGCAGCAGTGGGTGTAATTTGACAGCGATTGCCTATGAAAAGATGGGCTTAGATATAGCAAGGTACATATATAATATTAATAATATTATTAATATTAATATATTTTGTTACCATCTCACAGAATGCGGGTATTGCAATGTTGCATGTGGCCACATTGGAGCTAAATGCAGTGGTAATTATACTGATCGCTATACATATGCCGACTACTAAAAATTGTGGACATAATGCAATAAAACCCATTGATTTGCCAATCATTTTGGCCATGCCGCTGACAATGGAGCCTTCTGCTAGTGCAAAGCCGCCACCTTTACAGTACAGTACAAGTACAGTAGTCATTCGATATAACAGTAAACTTTAATGGAAACTTACCAATCAGAAACAAGAGACCCCAAGGAATATTATTGTGTACATACACCCAGGAGAGGCAAGCGTCTAAGGTTCTGCCAGTAAAGGGCGCTGTAAGCAATGAACACTGTAGGAGCAAGATATTTATTAAGATTCACCAACTTACGACCACCGCAGCAGTACTTGAAAAATGCGTACTGTGTGGGCAGGGCAAACAAAGCGAAGCATGCCAACATTACAGGCATTGAGGAGCCTATTTCTCTAAAAACAAATTAATATATAATTTAATAATTAATTGTAAAGAATCTTCAATTCTGATGAAATCAAAAGAAAATAAAACGACGCGCTTACTTGGCATTGATGATATCTGCCCAACCCTTTATTAAGCCCGGCCTGCGACTAACAAGTGCGACAATCATAAGTAAGAATACTATTAAAACCTGAATTTCATGGCATGTTATCCGACTCAATTGTCTATAACGCTCCGAGAGTATCTTCTTCACCACCTCCTTATTTTCGGTGCCATGCTTTATCTCCATGGCGATCTTACTTTTATTTCGAAATAATCCCATGTGTGTAATCTGCAAACTTAGGAACAGTAAAGCCAAGTTACCGATCGTTACTAATGGAATCGAATATGCCATAAAAATGGGAAAATTCACCCTTTCCTTGGAATTTGGAAAGCGACTGTCAAAAGGTCATATAACAAATTATTTTCATACAACTATATAATTGCTTACGTTTCGTACATGCCCTTAAATACTAGATTCGTGCCAGTGCCAATTAGTGTGCCACAACCACCGATTGAGGCAGCATAAGCAATGCCAAAATAGAATGCCATAGATATTTTCGATGGATGAGGTTGTCTGGCAAATAAAACAATATTATTTATAAACTCAAATTTAGATGGGATACGCAGGCTACTCACTCGCCCTCCTCAAATGGTTCCTCCTCTTGAGTCATATATATGTGTAAAATGTTTTCCTGTAACTCAGTCTAAGTATTAAAATAGTTGACATTGTGTGTAGTCCACTTACAGACTCCAATTCGAGGAGCACAGCTTTAACAATGGGGCACATCATGGCTGAAGCAGCTGTATTTGACATCCACATCGATAAGACGCTGGTTACCAATATCAGTCCAAATTGCAACCTACAATGTCGATGCCAACATACAAATAGATTACGTCAACTTCATTCTTACCGTCGCGGACTGCAGCCAATTAACAGAATTGTGCCCAGGGCAATACGCTTGTGCAGATTGCTATATTCAATGGCCATCGCCATTACAAGACCCCCCACAAACAGAACCAAAGTATCTGTGAAATATAATTGGATTGCCCTTTCCGAGCTCTGGAGCAAGTCATCCCAAAATAAAGCCAAAAATTAACACTCTGATTACTCACAATAATGCCAAAGAGCGGCAAAAATACAACCGGAAACAACGATGTCACATAAAGTGGTATACATTCAGTTATCCAGAAGCAGGCCATGACCACAACCATATACATGTTTCTGAACTCCTGTATAAATTATATACATTATAAACAAGATCAATTAAGGGAGTTAGTTTCTTTACTCACTGGTGCATTATTCTGAATGCCATGAATTAAAATCGGCAACGCTACCAGTGGAACGAGAAGCGTCACCTTTCCCTTCCAATGAAACTTGCAGCATGACTGGAGACTTTTTTTAACCGATTTTTTAACTTCGCTAAGAAAACGAACAGATGCAAAACATTTGTGGCTAATTTATTGCTTTAATTTGACTTTTTACTTACTCTTCCATATTCAAATTGGCAAAAAAAAATAGTAAATGCAAAAACTCGATAGTTTAGGGTTTAAGAAAACGAAAAATATAATTATGTATGATAATTAGAAATTAGAATGTTGCAACAGAGGCAAGGCCAACTATATACATACATATATATTTATGTATATTTGTATATTCGATTTTTTTCAAGCTATACAAATAAATATAAAATGCAGACTTGTTGTGCGCTGGAGTTTGTTTACCGTGATAATTGTTGTATTTTGTTTATTTAGGCAGCTCGTTGACAATTGCACAATTTTTCTTCCTCTTATGTCCAAAGACAAGCTGAAGAGGAAAACGATAATTACACAATATTTCCAAAGTTCTGTAAGCTGATAAAAGATGTATGTATGTGTTAACTCGTTAAAAGTTCGCCAGCATAAAATATACGATAAATATTCTACGAGATTTAAATAGTTTGAATATCCTGTGCATTTTTGTATTAAGTTATAAAACTATTATTTATATTATATTTAATGTCTGCCAGTTTTGGGCATTGGCTGCTTAAAATGTTTTCGCTTTTTGCAAAACTTTGTTTCACTTTTGATTACCAATTAAAAAATAATTTTTGGATGTTAAGCAACGTTTACGGTTTATTCGTGTCGTACATTTTATAAGTTGATATGCAGCATATAATTCAAATGGTATTTTCAGAGTCAAAAGGAAAAAACTTTATTCCGCAGCCCAGTCTGGAAATGATTTGCTGCCCGGATACACAACCATGCCCCACGTCATTGCGTTGAGCCAGAGCAACAGAAAAGCCCAAATAGTTGGCAGTATCCCAGCAAAGGCCTAAAAATATGTTCAAGTTAAAAGTAGTATTGATCTGTTAAGAAACACCTGACAGTCTTACGAGGTACTTTGTCTTGATGCCAGCATAGCCGCAGATAATAGCATTTGGGGGCGTGCTCACCGGCAAATGATAGGCCATGTTAATCGCCAGCGCTGAGGGCAATGTCAACAGCAATGGATGTATTTTAACGGCGAGAGCCTGCGAAGAGATTCGGAAAGAAACATTAGCGTTGGGTTTATTGTTTGGAATTAGGTGTAGCTACCATCTCACAGAAGACGGGAGTAAGAATGTTGCAAATGGCCACATTCGAGCTGAAAGCAGTGCAGACTAGACTAATTAAAATGGTTATAGCGATAGTAGCAAATGTTGGCAGCGAGGAAACAAATGACATTGCGTTGCCCAGCATTCCGGCCATGCCGCTGACCTTGCTGCCCTCCGCCAGTGCAAAGCCGCCACCTAAACAGGAAGTATGTAAGTGATTTTAAACTTAACTTTAATTAAAACTTACCCAGCAAAAAGCAAAGGCCCCATGGTGTGTTACTGTGTACGTACACCCAGGAGAGGCAAGCGTCCATGGTGCGTCCAGTAAAAGGCGCTAGAGTGTGGATTAGAGTATCAGGTGAAACCCTTTGGCTTGCGATTCTTTTACTTACGGCCACCGCAACAGTACTTAAAAAATGTGTACTGTGTGGGTAGGGCAAACAATAGGGCCACTGGCAGCATGACAGCCGCCGAGCAACCTATATATCTAAAATGCAAAATGATTCAAAAATATTGAAATACACTGAAACAAATACAGCGCTCACTTGGCATTTAAAAAATCACCCCACCCCGTAAAGAAACCTGGCTCACGGGTGAAGAGTAAGACGACCATAAATATAAAAACGACGGTCACCTGAATCTCGTGGCAGGTCCAGGGGCCCAGATCCTTATAACGTTCCTCAACAACTCTCTTAACCAGATCGCTATTGTCGGTGCCACGCCTAACTTGTCGGCCGATCATGCTATTGCCACGGAACATGCCCATATGGGTGACCAGCAACGATACGTACAAGAGTATTATATTAACGATCACAATCAGTGGCATCGAATACATCATATAAATGGGAAAATCCAAAGTCTCCTTGGAGTTGGGAAAGCGCCTGCATGAAAATATCAAGCATGCAGTTTTATAGACTTATACTATAGATAAAAATTAGTTACGTTTCGTATAGCCCTTTATATGTCAGATTTGTGCCGGTGCCAATGAGTGTGCCACAACCACCGATTGTGGCAGCATAAGCAACACCAAAATAAAATGACATCGAAATCCTCGATAGATGCGGTGAACTGAAAAAGAGATAGCTTTATGTAAATCATATAAATACGTATGTATTTACTTACTCGCCCTCCTCAACTGGTTCCTCCTCTTGCGTCATATATACATCAAATATGTCTTGCTGCATGAGACGTACAACTGAGTGGAAGGATAACTGAAATGAAAATAATTTGACTTACAGAACTCATTTCAAGCAGCACGGCCTTAACAATGGGACACATCATAGCCGTAGCAGCCGAATTGGATATCCACAGTGATATAAAGCAGGTGACGAAAACCATACCCAAAAGCAAGCTATAATATAAATGTGTCAGTTGATTACTCAGAGCCATAAGATAGTACGGTCGGAACAGTTCTCACCGTCGTGGACTGCAACCAACTATAAGAATTGTGCCCAGGGCGATGCGCAGATGAAGATTGCTGTACTCAATGGCCAGTGCAACAAAGAGACCACCCAGAAACATAACCAAAGTATCTGTGAAATACAGATGACAAACAGCTTCGGAAGACTTGATTATATGTGACATCATTAGTTAATAGATACATCATATATTATATATATTCCACTCACCATGATGCTAAAAAGTGGTAAGAATACAATTGGAAATAATGATGTCAGATAAAGCGGAATGCATTCTGTTATCCAAAATAAAGCCATATTCAGTACCAGATACAGGCACTTGTACTCCTACGTATAGTATCTGCATTTTGGATCTGTATCTCAACGTAATTTATTGGCATACTCACTGATAAGTTTTCGCTTAGGCCATATATTAAAATCGGCAACGTGATTAACGGTATGAGGAAGCTTGCCTTTCCCCTCCAATGAAAGCCACAACACGTCTTAAGGCTTTTGGCCGTTGTCATTTTCGCTTTGCTGGCAGGAAATTAGTTAAGTTTTAGCGAAATGATTTGCATATTTAATTGTACTCTTTACATACTCGTCCATTTCTAACTCTCCTCAATTTAGTATTCAGTTTTAGTTGTTGATAACATTTGTTAATATGTAATATGTTGTGTTAACTAAAGCAATGCCAACCATAATATTATTTTCACAAGCAAGTTGGATAACTTCCTGTTTCAATTGTGTTTGATCATCTACTGTTGTCCACATATAAATACAACGCCTTCTGGCCGTATCTATTGCTATATATATATACGAATTTCCAAGTGTGGACGACATTGTCCTAGGGCAGATGTATGTCAAATGCTAAGCCCGAACACGCTTTGAAGTTACATAATTGACAATTCCCTTTCACACTTCTACTTCACGACAAAGTCAAGGGAACCAAACACTCCACGAGAGAGGTATGGAAATTAAAGCTTTGTCCTGGCTGACTGACATTAAAGCAAAATGAAGCTGGTGGGGCTGAGGATGGGGCGAAGGAGCGAAGCAACTCACTTGCTCGCCAACCAAATTGACTTTTCTTATACACATCACATACATATATATATTTATATATATGTACGATACATATGTATATATAAAATGGCTTACTTGTTTGCTTAACTTCAATCGCAGAAAATCACAGAAGCGAATGTCACGAAATTCTTTATTGCTGTTCTTGAAGCACTCAAGACGTTGTCCACAGTAAAATACACATCCACACACACGCAGACCGAAATAAAGTTATTATATAATGTCAGATACTCCAAATCCATAATAATAATCATAATACAAATAACTTTATTGGCCTTATTTAATCGTATATCATTTCTAACAATAAACGAAAATTTAATACACAAATCGCTGCCACTTGCCCCTTGACATACATGTATAGAAAATGTGGATGTAGCCCGTTGTCCCCCTTTTTTTTGTAGTCTCGTAAATCTCAATAATTTACGTTTCGTGTGCTCGGGAATTCGAATGCCAATTTTCATTTAGACTTAAATAAAAAATAACTCTTTTTTTTTGCATATTGCTGCCTTGCATTTTATATATTTTATGAGGGTTTTTACGCTTTTGACAGCTGAACTTTGTTTTTAACAATCCCATAAATTAAGTCAGATTGTATGCAGAGCAGCGAGTTTTATTTAGTTACCGTAGTTTACCAATCTTCTAAAATGCTTTTGGGTGATTTCGTTTGGCTCGCAAAAGTAAAAATAAAACAAGAAAATGCTTTCAAATTGCTGTATGCTTGAAAAATCTCATGCAATTCTGAGCAGCGCTTAAAATCCAAGAAACAACAGGTATTTAGATTAGCATACATTTAAGTATATTTATTTTTGTTTCCTTCTGAAACCGACGCCAACATTCTGCGGTATTCAGAGTTGTGAACATTTTAACTTCCTTAAGACCGCCGGCTTAAAAAGCGTGCATTTAAATTTTAATTAATAATTATTATTCTGACTTGGTTTCCATTAAAACTTTGGCTTATAATTTAAGATGTGCTTCAACTTAATTTTGAAATAATTGTATGTTAATTGAGGCTTTTTGCATTTATTTTGTTTTTAAACTCCAATCCACCATCTCTCTTGAGCCAAAAGTGTAGCCTACATTTCGGGGTACAAAACATTAATTGCACGCATTTAATTTCAATTTATATGGTCTTGTAGTCAACAGAGCATTAAAGTCTGAATTGAATTCAACTTAGCGACGTTATTAAAACCAACTAATTAGCAAATCCCTTGGCGCCTCCTGGCCGACAACAGTATGGCGACTCGTTGGCTGCTGTAAACACGCTTTTAATTTGCCCGAGGTTTTGTTCAAAGGCAAAGTCTTCATCGATTATGTCTTAAATTACGCAGAGAGCAAACATCTGGCCAAATGGTACGCATAAAAGGCCCTCCATTAACCAAATGCAACGCCAAAGGCAGGGGCAAGAATTACGTACATACGTAGTATATGTTTAGATATATATATGTACGTATATATACATACATATATATATTATATTACGTTTATTAAGTTGACGCTGAGGAACATTGAATAAAGCCTCACATATGGAAAATCTTTCGACATACAAAATTAAACACAACTTTATTCAATGAAATTTAGGTGAAAAATTATTAATTTAAGATAAACTAAAACAAAATTATTAGTCTATTTGGAAATGAGTTTCATTTTGTATTCAATTTTTGGGTTCAATTTGTCTGGGAGAACAAATATAACTGTACGTGCGTGTAAATGTCTTTTTTTGCCATTGTTTGGTTGTAATAAGCTCACTAATGCATACGAGAATCATAAAACTTTGATACATCTGTTACAATGAAAGCGAGTTGTGAATCCAAATTTAATTTAATTTTTTATGTTCTTTTTTATGTGTGTGTCGTGCGTAATTTATCTCAG
The DNA here is from genome assembly GCA_035044105.1 of Drosophila nr. perissopoda 5 BK-2023a. Classification (NCBI taxonomy): domain Eukaryota; kingdom Metazoa; phylum Arthropoda; class Insecta; order Diptera; family Drosophilidae; genus Drosophila; species Drosophila nr. perissopoda 5 BK-2023a. The sequence continues at coordinate 198,088 of JAWNMK010000311.1, forward strand.
ATTGTTGCGAAGAAACATATGTATCTACGTTATGTATATGTATGTGTGTGTGGGAGTGTGGGAGTGGATGTTAAAGAGCTCTCAGCACTTATTTTTATTTATAACAAAGCATTTGTCAGGATATGTACGGACATATTTTGATGTCACTGTTACAAACGAGTCGCTTGAATATGCATGAGTCGGTAACCAACCGAAATGTTTGATGGACAACTGTAACAGAAATGCCTCCAGCGGTTTATACACCACAAAAACAAACACCACACCCACACAAGAGATGACAAAATAATGGTCTGAAATTTGTCAGAGGCATTTCGAAATCTTAATGTATTTATCTTTTCTATCTTGTCTTGCAGGTCACTCCTACAAAAGCATCAACGATGAAATTATATTGGTCAGCATTATAATGGGCATAACGATTCTGGTGCTCATTACAATCGCTCTGTGCTACATTGCGTATGAGAAATGTCACAAGAAGCGTGAATATTTTATTAACGCTTAATGCGCTGTTGTCCACATAAAAAACAACACAAAAAACTAAAAAAAAAAAAATGAAAACAATTCTTTGCGTGGCAAGGTCAAATGTCAAACGAGCAGCAACTGCAACAATGTTGACGTTTACGATTTAGTTGGCTAGCACCGTTGGCGTTGAGAGGAGGGCTTGGCGGTTTGTTTTCAAGCCGCTTTGCCAGACCAACACACCACACAAACAGGTTCACCGACATACATATATGTAACTGCACTGAAAAATACTGAAGCTGTGCGCTTTCAAAACAATTTTCCATCCTTGTCCCATGCGCATTGGGAGCATATTTTTGGGTTTTCATTTGATTTCTTTCAATTTCTAGTGAAATCAAGTGGAGCGCTTTGCCCAAATTGGAATAAATGTATAGCTTATTCAGTGTGCACAGTGGTACAAAATTACTCCCAATGTGTGCAAAACCAAGAAACGAAATTTATTAAATATGTAAATTAATTATAATGCTATTGAGCTTTATGTCAGATTATGAATTATTGTCTATAGAATGTGAATACATACTTATAGTCCATACAAGCCAATGTTGTTGCAGCTTTTCGGTTTTCGACTTAATTAACTTCACAGCATTGAAATTTAAATGCCAAACCACTTGATTTTATTTTTGTAGTCAGCACAGATCTTCAATGCCAAAACTCACAATGCGCACTGCTGCCTGCCTGCTGTCGATATTGCTGATGCCGTTGCAAATACAGTTGCAAATGCAGTTGCCAAGTATTGACAGCGTGGGAGCGTTTAACCAACCAAAGGATAGACACACACACAGAGAGATAAGCACACTCCCACACACACACACACACACACACACAGAGATACTTAAAGCTTAAAGTGAACAGACCAAAAACCTAAGCTATCATTTTTTCCATTCCTTTTTGTATTCCGTTTTTCGGTGGCCTGAGGCTATAATAATAAAAACAGTAGCAGAAACTGAATGCAATGCACACGAACAAAGCGCAAGCACACAATCAAAAAGGACTCACATAACAATTGTTTGAAAATAGAGCGAGAGGTGTGCGCGCCGATAGGGACATGATGGTCCAATGGCCAAATCAACTTGACATCAAATTAGTGCGAGTGAAATGGCCCGCATTAAAAGTTATTCCATAGAAAAACCAACACACACACACACACACTAGACTTCAGGGCACAGCCTATAGAAAATAAATGAATTCCACACCACAAACAGCTCACATACCAACGTAAATGCACACACCCACACGGAGGCATAGGGAACGAAATGTTAATCAGATTAGGAGCCTAGCATGCAACGTAGAGATATTTTTAGGTCCGATGAATAGGTTTGTGTATCTGAAAGTAGACAAGAGTAGATTGTGGGAGGAAAAAAAAAACATTTCACACACACATGCTCTAGGGCATGTGCTTTCTAAAAATTAAACCACTGATTAATGACAAATTCTGTTCGAGCAGAAATTATCGGTCTAACAAATTGGTGCACCCAGATGAGAGCTCATCAATATCTCAGGCACGCATCTTCGCTGTCAGTGGGAACAGAAGCACATGTGTACAAGAATTTTACCATATTTGTCGCATTATTTTCTTATGTTAACAGCAAAGGTCAAGCGCTCGCATAAGAAGGCAAATTATTCGACCGTTAATGTTATGTTGAAACCAGTGGTTTTCTACCCTAACCATCAATTAATTTAGTCAACTAATTCATTTTGAATGTCCCAATTGACATAAAGCAATTTTATTATCAATCTACAAAGATACGAATTTGCTCGTTAAAACGATTGGAAAATTACGATGCTAGTTTCCTGAAACAAACGGTAAATGAGTACATTAAAACTTCATATAGATATTTTTATGAAATCCAATGAAAAGTTCAATTATTGCCATTATTTTTGACATCGTCTTAACAACTTTAAATACTATGGTCTGTTAACTTTTCCAGTTCAGTTATTTTTACAATCCACTTAAAATATATTTATGCATACTCTTTTTGCAGCTGAAGCAAGTTTGTGTGTCCGTGAGGCTGTGTATTAAAAATACAACTTTTCAATGTGGCTTTCCACTTAAGTATAAAAGACGCATTAAACTTTGTATGGTACTCACATAATGATTCTGTGGCAAACTTTATGTAAGAAGTCAACGGCGAAAAACTTCACTAATTACCCGTTAAAGAAGAAAATCTCCCATAAACCCCGATGCACAAACACAGACACACACACACACACAGAGACACACACACACAGAGACACACACACTTATACACACGTCAGATGTAACAATAAATTTAATGTTGGTAATCAAACGCGTATGGCGAACAGCGCAGTGCAGAGTAAAACAGATTGGTGGAACACGCAAGAGTAGAAATTATAGCATACGACGTGTCAGGGGAATGCATCCTTAATACTTTCGGTTGAAGGATATTTTTTATTAAAGCGTCGTGTAAAATGAATGACTCGTAGAATTCTAAATGGGCACACACACACATAAAGACAAGCACAAGCACCTAGGCACACACACGTATTTACACACACACTCACAAGTAGAAACTCCTTTTTATATGCAAGTAGTAAACTAAACTTTACGTCCAATTTAATCGTTTTTTTCCGTTTAGTTTTAATGCTGGTGTCAAATTAATTGCGCCACGCAAGAAATGAACGATAATTAAACGAAAAAAAATGCATTACTTTATTGTCGTTGAAGTATGTGTGTATTCTGTGCATTTAATCCACTGAAAATCTATATAGATGTGACCATTTAAAGTATATATATATATATTTATAGTACGAGTAGTTTAATTAGAATGCAGCGCACTCTTTTTTCATGGAAAGAGGGACCAACCATACCTACAAAGAGAAAAATGTGTACTTTATTTTGAAAAGTGAGATCTATAAATGTTAAAAACGATTACTCTTAAATGTTATATACTACCTATATAAAATGTAGCGAATTTGTTAAACATAATATATGATATATTATACTATGCAGCACATTAAAAATCCGTTATTGCATGGTTAATAAGTTGTGTGTGTGTTTTGTTTCTTAATGGAAAAGTCAGTTATGTTTGCTATTTTAAAATTTAAATGCAATAGCGCGCCAATTTCGTCAGTGTTCAGTGTTGAAAAACGTTAAGCCAGTGCTATCGATATACTTGCAGCCTCCACTTCTAAACTGAACGAACCTGATTGGATTCTACTTTACGTTTTTTATTAAACGCCTAACTAGAAAAGCTTTAGTATTTGCAAACAAGAATCTTATTAGAAGACGAAATAGTCTCCTCGTCACTTATTAGAGTATTTAATAAGTGCTCGCTGTTCATAACATTGCTGCAAATGTTGGTGTTGTTTGGCTGCTATGTTAATAACATCTCTGTTTGGCAGCAACAACAAAATGTAAGAAGACGGAACTTGTTGCAAAAATTGCTACAAATTGCTTAAAACTTAGAAAAGGCACGCCACAAAAATCAAAATACAAAGAGGCAGTGCTTGATAAATGATTAACAAACTAAATGCGCATTAAAATGGATTGTGAAGTGCCCGAGCAACAAAAACAGCAGCTACAGCAACAACAGCAGCAACAACAACAAAGCCCCAACAAGTTGTATGCGAGAAAGCCACAGCAGCAACAACAGCAGCAACAACAGCAGCAGCAACAGCAGCAGCAGGAAAGCAGCGACGATGATGATTTGAGCAAAACAGAGCGCAAAAATTTGGAATTTGCACAGAAATTGGGGTACAGCGAGCAGTCGATACACACGGCGCTAACGCGCCTCGGTTCCGAGGCTAAACAGAATGAGCTGCTAGCCGAGCTCATTAAATTAACGGCAGATGCTCCCCGGCCAACAGTCAGCAACAATTGCAATAGCAATACCAGCAGCAACAGTTGCAACAATAACAACAGCAATTGCAACAATAACAATCATGTGCCACCTTCCAGCAGCAGCAACGGTCCGCTGCGTCACATCGTGATTGATGGCAGCAATGTGGCATTGTCGCATGGCAATAACACGATCTTCAGCTGCCGCGGCATACGTATCTGTGTGGACTGGTTCCGGCAGCGTGGACATCGTCACATCACCGCCTTTGTGCCCAATTGGCGCAAGGAGCTGGCCAACAATAATATCACCGAACAGGAGCTACTCTATGAGCTGGAGCATGAACGAGTGTTGGTCTTTACGCCATCGCGTCACTTGGATGGGAAACGCGTCTCGTGCTACGATGATCGCTTCATACTGAAACTGGCCGTGGAAACGGATGGCATTGTGGTGTCCAATGATAACTATCGAGACCTGCTGCTGGAGAGCAACGAGTTTCGCAAGGTGGTGCAAGAACGTCTGCTGATGTATTCCTTTGTGGACGATATATTTATGCCGCCCGATGATCCGCTGGGTCGATCGGGACCCACGCTGGACATGCTGCTGCGCGGCCAGCAGACGCAGCAGAAGATGTCCGATGCACAGCAGCAGCTGTGTCCCTATGGCAAGAAGTGTACCTACGGCCAGAAGTGCAAGTTTCGCCACCAGACGACACAGCTGCAACTGCAACGCCTACCGCTGCAGGTCTCGCACAGTGCTCCACTGCACAGCAATGGGGGGCAGCAGTTGCTCTCCAGTAGCAGCAGCACCAACAATGCCAAGCTGGCAGCGCTCGCGCGCACCAAATCGAATACCATTGAGAAAATCTCGCAGCAGCAACAGCAGCAGCAACAACAACTCTGCCATTCCTTTAACAATCAACTGGAGCTGGATGCAGATGCGTCGCAGCAGCTGAATCGCCACAAGAAACTGCAACGCCAGGCGCCACCGTCCGCCTTTCGCCTGCTGGTGCCACCGGGCAACACCATCAACTATCAACATCAGTATCTGACACGCACACCATCCGCACCGTTGACGGATCAGCATCAGCAGGCGGCCAAGTTATCGCTCTCCATGCCCGCCCACAATTTAGCCCATTTGTCCGCGTCGGATTCACGGATCAACGAGGAGCTGCACACGGCGCAGGCATCGCGGGAGGAGCAACGGCGTCTGATGCGCTATCATTTGAGCAGCCTGTTCCCGCAGCATCAGGTGCATGCGGTGCTCCAACTGTATCCGGATGAGACAGATGCAAAGACCATTTGTGCAGCTATACTTAATTTATTTCCGCATAATTAGACTAAACCTTAGGCTAGACGCGAGAAGATGCGTGCGTAAATTATTTCAATTTTTTGTTACGATCTTAAAGTTCAGATAATAATTAATATATATATAAATATACTCGTATATTTATATAGATCTATTAGTGCACATGATCTGTATATTTGTATGTATGTGTTTACAGCTCGGCCTTGGCCTCCGCATAAACTGGATACAGATCGTCCACATGGGGATTGACGGCGACCACGCGACGATCGTGGGTGACTCGATGATTGCGCAGCTTGTACGCCTGAGGAAAACCCTTGCCGCAGATGTCGCAGCTGTCAAAATTGGAGAAAAGCAGCATTACAACGTGCAACAATAATACTCAATACTTGATCGGTGCACCGATCTGGATTAATTCAACATATAGACAAACGCACATGAATCTTATGGATGGTTTAAGCACTTATGGAAACAGACAGACTTAAAGACAAGACAATATCTAATCGGCTGCTAATCAAGAACTTAAAGTTGAAGTATCTACGCTGAGATTTTTTGATGACATGCAAATGGGACAACTTACACATGCGGCTTCTCGCCCGTATGAATCATCTTATGGAATTTCAGTGTGTTGGTGTAGGTAAAAGTCTTACTGCACACATCGCACTTGTAAGGACGCTCATTGGTGTGAATTCTGATAGAAAGTAAACATTACTATAAATATCGAGATGAACATACTCCATCAAGTTGCTGCTGCTACTTACCGATGGTGCTTGTTGCGTGTGGACAAGTCCGCAAATGCTGCCGGGCAGTAGCTGCACTTGTACGGCCGATTGCCCGTGTGTGTGTTCATGTGCCGGGCCAGCTGCTGTGCCTGGGCAAAGCAATGGCCGCAGATTCTACAAAATATATATATATCAAATACAGGTAATATAATATAGATGTAAATGCGCTGCTTACTCGCATTCGTGGGGTTTGACTCCGGAATGCACTTTGATGTGCTCGGTGAGGCGACTCTGCGATGGATACATGTTGCCACAAATGTCGCATATATATTTGAATTCCTTTTTGTCGCCGACGAGAATTTTGTGGCCACCCTTGGTTTTGATGCCCTTTGTCTTGCGCACAATTGTCTCACCGAAACTGATGCTCTCGTCGGGATTCACAATGAGATTGGTCACACTACACTTGTCCCGCTTAATATTCCCCACGGCCGTTTTACTTGTTGCCGCCATTCGCGTATTCATCCGCCTCTTGACACCGGCGGCGGCTGAGCGTGTGCTGCGTGTCTTGACGGGCACAAACTCCTCGTCATCCGATGAGTTCTGCACTTCGACTTCGTCCTCGTGTGCGCTCTCCGTCAACTGATCCTGATCGAGTTGCTCCAGATACTCAATGTCCGCGGATAGACCTGAGATGGAATGTGCTACCATTTCCTCGTCGCCGTTGCCCTCCTCATAGTCGGCTGGCTGTTCAGTGACAAGTTCACCATCGTACGCCTCATATACATCATACAACTCCTCAATAATGCCATCCTCCTCCACCTGTTCGCTCTTCATGTGCACCAGGCGCTCCTTGACATCCTCCTCCTCTGTGTGCTCCTCAATGCCGACCGCACCAATTGTTTCGGCAATTTCTGCGCCTACTGGCTCACTGGCACTCAGCATCACCTGGCCATCCTCCTCCGCCGGTGGTTGCTCCACAACAACGGGCGCTATAAATTGCCGCAGATGTTTGTAGGAGCGTTGGCAAGTGCGGCGAAACTTGTATGCTATGTGTAAACTCTTCGAGCACTTGTCGCATATCTTGTCTGGATAATGATCGAATTTCTTAATCTGTAAATACATATATATATTAATATTATTATTATGTTGTTTTCTTGTTATTTCTATTTGTATTTACAGGCACGCCGCCGCATTCTAATATCATGTTGGTCATGTCTTTGGATGCGTCGTCATTGAAAATGCTGCCCATTGGTTCCTTGGGCTGCTGCAAGCACACTCGACAGACTATCCACTTTTCCGTTGTTGCTGTCGTTGTAGTCGGCATCTCTTTACTTATGAAACCTGGCAACGAATGCACGGATTAAACAATTATAGCTAGACGACGCCAAAAATGTTAAAAAATAAGTATGGTAAAAATACAAGCTGACCGCGCTCTTGTGTGAATGGCAATGGATTAAGGTGACCATTTCCGATTTGTGCGGTATTAATTTTTTTACAAGCTGAAATTATACTATTTTATTTTATTTATAAATCAATTTAAAATTTTATTTAATTTTTATTTATATGTGGCAATTAATAACTTATCAATAATTTAATAAATTATTATATCAATATTATTACTATTGTGTGTGCATTTAAAAAGAAATAAAATGCTAAAAATGTACTAATAAAATACGAAAAATTAAAATACTGCGAACGACAGCCAGAAAAACGTCAAGGGACGCTTGCAACATTGTTGTATTATTGTCAAAAAATAAAGTTTTGCTTGTATTTCTATGATTTGAGACAATTAGTAATGAAAACCGAATTAAACGAGAAATGGATTGTATGCCGCGTTTGCCTGTGCAATCCCAACGAGGGGGAGGGACTCCTACAGGACATATTCAGCCAAAATGCGAGCACCCGCCTTGATCAGATGCTGCACATCTGTGCTGGGATTCCCGTAAGTAATAAAAAATCAAACAAACACAATCAACTCGATAAATTATGTTTGCAGGTAAGCATTGATGATAATTTTCCGGACAAGATGTGCGCGAAGTGTGTGCGTGTTCTGCGTGTTGCCTACAAATTCCGAATGGCTTGCCAGCGATCGCACCAGCATATCGCAGAGCTGAACACTGCACTGAACGCGGGCGAGGATGACGAGGCGCAGGCAGAGGCTGAGGCTGAGGCTGTTGCGCGTGCCTGGGAGGAGCACGAGGCGAAAACGCAACAGGCTAATACCGAAATCAAACTGGAACGCGATTGTGAAGTTCCTCATGAGGAGTTTCTTAGCTATGTGGTTGCTGCCGAGGATGTGGATGCCGAAACGGAAGTGGATACCATTGTCTATGATGCCACGAACGCTGTGGAAGCTGTTGTATACGAAGATGCCACAGTTGTGGAGGTGGCTGGGGAGGCTGAAGTGGAAACGGAAATAGATGCCGAGAACTTTGCAGATTACGAGGAACTGGAGATCGTGCCAACCGAATCCCTAGCACCAAGCAGCACATCAGCTCCAGCCAAAAGAGACGCACAGCAGCAAGTTGTTTGGGGCCAGGTGCCCGACGACGATGTGGATATCTTAAGCTCCGATGACGACAACTATTTGCCAGAAGCTAAACCGCAGCCACCGCGCCTCCTCAATCGCATCGGGCAGTCGCGCAAGATGCACCAGCGCGCCAAGACGACGGTAAGCGCAACGGTCGGCGGCGCGCACGAGGAGAAGAAAATGGGTCGCAAGCCCCGCGATAAGCATTCGAATTACATTTGCGATGTTTGTGGCAACATTTATGCATCCCAAGCACGACTCACTGAGCACATGAAATTCCACAGTGGCGTCAAGCCGCACGAGTGCGAGTAAGTCTCATAGATTTGTAAGCCAGGCCAACATCTGCTGATAGCTTCGGCATCTCTGAAAATTTTGTCTTGCAGAATCTGTGGTCGTGGCTTTGTACAGAATCAGCAGCTGGTGCGGCACATGAATACGCATACTGGAAATCGACCGTACAAATGCAATTTCTGCCCAGCAGCCTTTGCCGATCGCTCCACGAAAACCAAACATCATCGGTATGTCTTCCAGCAATCCAGCTTGCTCTCACACAAACTCATTTCCGACATAAATCCACAGCATCCATACCAAGGAGCGTCCGTACGAGTGCGATGTATGCCAGAAGACGTTTACATATTCGGACAATTTGAAATTTCACAAAATGATACACACGGGTGAAAAGCCGCACGTGTAAGTGATTTGATCTATCAGTTAATCTTATATATCATATATTTGATCTTTTTACAGATGCGATCTGTGCGGCAAGGGTTTCGTGAAGGCCTACAAAATGCGATTGCATCGTGTGACGCACGAGAAACGTAGCAACTGGAAGCCCGTCGAACTGGATAAGGAGCGAATTAAAGATAACTTGGCTGAAATCGCAATTGGCATGCTTCCATCGGCCTAGACCTTGTACAAATAATTATAATTATAATTATAATCTTAGCTTTTATTTGATATTATTAAGTAAGTTGCGTGCTATTTGTGTTTTAATATGTCAAAAGAACTGTGGAAGGAAATTGTTTCCATTAGTAAAACAGAAATTATAACCAAATTGTTATTTCAAATTAATAAAATTATTTAACTTGCAGAATTATAAATGTTAGTTGAATAAAACGAAATTAATTTAGTTTTATTTACACTTTTCTAAAAACAACATTTGCACAGTGCAAGTCTTAGGGCTCTTAGATGACCCCATAATCCTTGAATGCAGTTCGATAGTTAGTCCTTGTGATTCTAATGCGCCATGTCCTCTAAATAGCTATTAATCTTTTGGATTTTCAAGGAAATTGTTCTTTTTTTTACGTTATCCTAAAAGTAGGCTACATGAATGTTGAAATGTGGCCAAGACTTTGTTTTAGCACATTGTATACGTCTTGCATTATGTGGCTGAATCCCTAAATTAAGCACATATTTAATCAAATAATAATAACATTTAAATTAATTTCATTCCATTTATTAGAGTAATTATTTTTTCCATCACTTCTATAAATAATTTTCCCATCTTTTGTGCAACAATTCTATGTTTCTGTCGAGGAATAATATTAGAAACAATTGTTATATTTAATTGTACCAGAGAGTGAACTGCTTATTTGCTACGCTTAACGCTCCTCCTACTCCTCTGCCATGGCAATCTCCGTAATGTCTATCTCCTTTTTTACCATATGCGTGCGCTCGTGTGTGTTCTTGTGATGGGCCTGAGAGAAGGGTCGCCCGCAGTATTGACAGCTGAAGGGCCGTTCGCCCGTATGGGTCTTTAGATGGACATTCAGCACATTGGAGTAGGCAAACGATTTGTTGCAATACTTGCATTTATATGGCCGTTCATTTGTATGAATCCTACACAAAGAGAGGGCCGTTTTATTAATGCTGTCTACGTTGTTAGGTGGCTCATCTTACCGTTGATGCTTGATGCGCGTGGAGGGATCTGCGAAGGAGGCGTAACAATAATGACACTTGTATGGCCGTAGTCCAGTGTGTGAGTTCATGTGCCGCGCCAGCTGCGGCGTCTGACGGAAACGCTTGTGACAAATTCTACAGAATTAAATAATTAAAAGCTTGCTTTATCAATTAAAAGATATTAACGTCCAGCAACCTACTCGCATTCGTGCGGCTTGTGCACGCTGTGTAGCTTAAGATGCATCGTTAGCTTCACCTTTTCCGCGTAGACATTGTTGCAGATGTTGCACACATACGATATGGCCAGAGGCTTGCTACATTCAGATTCACTGCCTGTGGTGGTTGCCACTGCGGCAGCAACGGTGCGTCTGCGGCGCTTGGACTTATGAGCGGGTACAGTTGTGCGCGCAGGATTTGAGGGTTTTATTGTGATGCCGCCTGTGCTGCCTGTGATGCTATCTGTTTCTAGTGTCACCTCATAGGAGTCTATGAACTCCGCTACCATCTCACTGCTACTGTCCAACTGTATTTGTTGCTGTTCCTCTGCGGATTTGGTATTTCTTAGCTGCTCCTCCGCCTGCTGGCACATCGTTCGCAGCTTGAGAGCAGCTCGCAGCAACAAGGCGCAGCTGGTGCATATTTTATTGGGCAAGCATTCATCTTGTGTCAACTACAAGTGCAAAATTCACAGATTGCACATCGGCATTTGTAGCACGCTGGAAGTTTCAATTGCTTACCAAAACTCCGGTGCATTGTTCAATTTGCGCAATGAAATCGGATTCGGTTGGCATTAGTGTCTCAGTCTTTGGTTGCAGCAGACAAATCCTGCAAACGGGATATGTTTTCTCCATTATTGTTAACTTTAATAATTATATCAATTAGAAATCGCCGTCTATCGATAAATGGTAACATACATTTCGATATATTTGGATATCAATTTATCATTTAATATAATTTGCAGTAAAAATTCTTTATTAAATTTAAATATTGTCCGTTAAGTATGTCATCTAAATATTAATTTGTGTTTTTAAATTTGAAATATACGAAATTTATTTTACACCGATATTTTGTTGGCACAATCATCGTAACTATGTCTCACGATATTAATTATCAAGATGATATTATTCAAAACATAAGCATCGCATCAACAGCCCGAAGGCAGCAATTTTAATTGAAATTCTGTAAGAATGGTAACAACGGAGATGGTAATGGATATATCAACCGTGTGTCGGATTTGCCTGCAGGACAGCGATACGCACATGGTCTCCATCTACGAGCGTGACGAGGAGCAACGCGGTGTCTCCATTTGCGAGAAAATTGAAAACTGCAGCGGCATTAAGGTGATTTTTATTCGTTTCGCTCTTCCTTTTTGAGCCATTGGAGTTTTTCAACGATTTGAGTAACTGGCCTTTTCAGATAGTTCGTACCACAGAGCTGCCCACCCGCATCTGCCTGAAATGTCGTGCTTTTTTAACGCTGGCCCACAAATTCAGACAAATCTGTCGACACTCCAATGATTTTCTGTGCGAATACATTTGCAAGGAACAGACCGATGAGGAGGAGCAGCAGCAGCAGCTGTTGAGGGAAGCGCAACCAGAACGTAAATACGAGAAGCTGGAAGTGGAGGTCCTGGAGGACGGCATTTGGAGCAATGACGAACTAATTGAACAAGTGCCAGCTGTCAATGCACCCGAAGTGCCCACAAGTCTCATGGCGGTGCCAGCCGAAGAGGCTATTGCCACGCCAATTGTTGGTGGCAAGGCACATGTCTGCAACATCTGTGGCAATAGCTATCCACGCAAGAGTACGCTGGACACGCACATGCGGCGGCACAACAACGAGCGACCATATGAGTGCGAGTGAGTTCGAATCAAATTCAATAAGTAATAAAAATATTAACCAGAATTATAATAACAATAATAATATTAACTATAATCAATTAAACATAAATATGATTTAATAAGTTTTTTTTCGACATTTGTGTTGCTTACAGAATCTGCCACAAGTCTTTCCATGTCAATTATCAGCTAATGCGGCACATTCGGCAGCACACTGGAGCCCGACCCTACAGCTGTCAGAACTGCCAGCGTAGTTTCACGGATCGCACATCTCTCGTGAAGCATGAACGGTGAGTGGATGTCTGCTCTGCCACTTGCCATGGTGTAATCTTTATTTGACTTGTAGCACACATCGCAATGAACGTCCCTATGTATGTGGCACCTGTGGCAAGTCGTTTACGTATGCCAATGTGCTCAAGGTGCACTATAAGACGCACACCGGCGAGAAGCCGCACACGTGCAGACTGTGCAACAAAAGCTTTGCTCGCAATCACAATCTGATTGCACATCTACAGACTCAGCAGCATATCAACGATCCCCGCACCGCTGCCTATCTGCATACGCTCAAAGCAGTCAGCCCAGGCAGTGGTGGGGCAAGTATTTAAAAATAAATTACTGTTAGATATGTTTTGTTCTAAGGTTAATTTGCTCCGAATAACAATGATCCGCTTGCAAACAAGCATCTATAATTAAATACAAATAAAATAATTTATACGATTTGATCAGTTTTATTTCATCTTATGTGTCGCGCTGTTTTAAATTTGGTTCTTTTGTTTTGTTTTTGTATCAAGCAAGTTACAAGTTTACAACTTTTTACCTGTTGTATAAAAAATGTCGAAAAAATGTAATTGGAAAAGTGCAGACGAATATAATTTGATTGGTGATTATAAGTAGGTGGACAGGAAGTGAATGGACTTCAGATGGGGCAAAGAAATCGCCGTGTTATATCCTTGTTGAGGTTTATACCGTTTTGTCGTGACCACTTATAGTAGATGTAATATCCATCAGCACCACCAGTGGAGTCTGTCTTTCTGGACTGCTGCATCATGGCTTTCATAGGAACAATCGGTCTGTTTTTTATTTAATGTATAGTCAGCAGGGATATATTATCTTCGGCGTTCCTAGGGCAGCCCTTTCTCTTGTTTAAAATATTAAATAACAAACTGTGTGGATGATTGAAAGATGTTGCGTTGAAGTCATGCAAACAAGCGAGACTTTGCACAGCAAAGTCTGGGCAAATCTATTTGCCGATCATGCGAATTTTGTCCTTTATCAGATTGCGCATCTCGGTGACCATCAGCTCATGAGACTCTTTAAATGTGGCGGATACATCGCCAATAAGCGTCGCCTCAACTTCCGGCTTGAGAGACATGTCGGCCATAAATGAACTCAGGTCACGCGGCAAGGTGGGCGCTTTCCACGTGCCTGCAGAATACATCAGTTTAATAGATTTAATAGCAGGTTTTGTTAATTTGTCATTACTCACGTATAGCTGCATCGCAGTCCTCTAGTTTATGCTTCAACTGACGCATCAGCTCGCGCAGCATTTGGCTGCGCTCCTTCTCACTAATGGGCAGCGGGGTATCTTGTGCTTTATTATCACCCGATGGCTTCTTTTTTGTTTTTGTCTTCGCGTTGAACTGCAACTTGTCATTCAGCACCGATAGAAGGAAGGCATAAAGTGAGAGTATCTATAAAAAATCACAAAATGATTATTTCCATTTCGGAATGCATTGGACAAAATTGAACTAACCTCCAAGCAGGCGGCAATCTTTTGTTGGTGCTCACGCCGCTTCCAAAGTCCGTCGGCGGCATTCCATTCATTGCTTTCTGTAATTGTCTGGACGCACAGCTCCATGACGGAGGCGACATTCTCGCTGACTCGCTTGCACTGCAGCGCCAGCTGCGACGCACCACTGTACAGGTCCAACACCATCTGGGCCAGATCATCGAAGAACCGCTCGTAGGGCAGTTCGAGCAGCAGGTGAAGGCGTGTGGGCAGCAAATTGACTAGAAAACGTTGAGAGAGTGGCTTATAGTTCATAAGCCGCAGACGCTGATGAAGACCCGTCCACGATTCGCGTAGCAGCTCCAGAGTTGCTGTATCCTCGCCGGGCGCTGGCGGCGGCGTCTTCGCGTTTGACATGGCCAGCTTGGCGCTGGGCGGCGCATGATACAAGTCAATAAATGTGGCAAACAATCGGAGAAGCAGCGATCGTAGCTGCAATACCTCAATCTCCTGATCGTAGGACTCCTTGCGCTCCGCATCCGTATTGTCCAGATGCAGCGGATCCCATCGAATGATCGCCTGCAAATCCCGATTGTCGCTCAGCTCGTGCCAGGCAATGCGATCGTCAGCGGGCTCAATGCTCATGGCCACATAGGCGGACAGATTCTGTTGTATATTGCCATAGCAACTGACCAGATCGCACAGCTGCGCCTCCACCGAGCAGGCCACATAAAGCAAACTATTCGTCAGGCGCTCTTTGAAGTTCATGAACTCCCCCATTTTGGAGAATGTACAGAACCGATAAGTAAGCGCTATATACTCCAATCGCTCCTTGTAGCTGTTCGTGAAGAACTTCAATGTGGTGTCGAAGCAATTGCGCACACCTGCGAAGCGTCCGGAGAGCGGCAATAGATTGCAGTGCACATAGCCCATCGAGTCCAGCTGGATTTGCTTAATATCCAAATAGTCGTACATCTCTTGGGCGCCGAGCATGCAGCCAAACATGTGATAGATCCTCAGGCTGAGCAGTTTAACATGAAAATTACTGGTACTGTTCCGCAGCACATACTGGAGCAGGCACAGCGCCTCGAATAGCTGATCCGATTTCTGTTCCCGCACGGATATATCATACATAACATTCGCCGCTAGCAGTGCATACGGATCCGAGGGTCCCATTTCCGTTGCCAGCAGCTGTTTGCCAAACGAACTGTGCCCATGCTCATAGTGCAGCTTCAGTGCCGTATAAAAGGCCAGCAGATGATCAACGGGCAGCTCAATGTGAGCTCCGCACATGCGCGAGATTTGCAGGGCACAAATATGCTTCTGCATGTGCTCCTTCTGCAAAAAAAATTAGCGTTAGTCATTGTAAAATACTAATTATCTTCGGCTTGCCGAAGATTAGTTACCATTGCTGATCTATTTTAAAATCTCAGAGACTGATTTGCAAAGTTTGCTTTTAGGCTAAGCGGATCATAATATATAAATATATAAACAAAATGGGATCGGATATGTCTCTTTCAGTACTTTCGCCATATCGTTGCTTTAGTTTATAATATTATTATAATAATACTAACATTCTGCGGCAAGGAGGTCGAACTAATGCCGCTTTCTTGGAGCAACTTGCTGGCTAGTGACTGACGTTGCTCTATGCCGATGGAGGGTAGAAACAGTGCTATGTCATGGGTGCAGCAGGATTTGTCTCCGAACAGGCGGAAGTACTCAATGATTAGCTCGTCAAAATCACCAATAAGCTGCTCGGCCGGCAGCTGTTTGGCGCGCATGCGTTGATGCAGCTCCAAACGTGCCAAGTAGGGACCACGTGTTTTTCGCTCTGAAGAATCAATGATGTGCAGTAGAAAATCGTGGCAAGTGTTCAGTATGCAAGCAGGCTTATCTGCGCCTTCCGCGGCCTGCGCATCCAGCAACTCAAAGCAGCTCTGAATATACTCCTTGTAATAGTCCCAACGATCGCGACTGAAAATAGGCAACAAAAATGTGTTTATAGATACATTAAAAAAGAATTTTACATTGTACTCACTCGGCCTCTAGCAGCTTTTGCAAAAGCTCGTTGAGCTCCTGCCAATTGCCCAGCACCTTGAGAAGCTCGAATTTCATGCTAACCGGCGCACCCGGATATAATTTGGCGCACAGTTCGCCGGTAAGGAATTCCCAGGCCTCCTCGTACTTGCTCTGCAGCTTTAAAATGTGCAAATAGAGGAATGCCTCTTGCTCCGTCTCCAGTTTGCCCTCCTTAATGTGCTTGTCGACCATGCGCTGTGCCAGCGCCAGATAAAGTTTACGCTTTTCGGGTATTGCGGACTCGGGTCCGCGAATGCCCTGGAAAACCACACTGATAACGGCCCAAAAGTAATAGGCATTCTTTGGCTGCGCCTTGTACAGCTGCAGTGCAACCGCCTGCTGTGCCTTGTAATCCTCGACGCGCACATGCGAAACGAATAGGTGCGCCAGAAGCTCCTCATTGCCAGGCGTCTGTTTGACTGCGTGCTGATAAAGCTCAACTATTTTGTCCACTATGATATAGAGAAAAATGGATTTATTTTTAAAATGAACAAACAATGGAAAACTAAGGCGCTGAGAGACAAGTGATTCCGCTGGCCAACATAAATTTAGTGCTGCCTCAAGGCTATGTGCACATGCATACTTTTTTTTACGGATCAGTTTATTTTTTTGGCACACGCAACGCTCCGCACTTTTTGCCCACCCCGCCCGCCGTGCTCAGTGCTATAGCCAATTTATGCGCAAATGAAAGCGCGTGAGGAGGTAATTTTAATTGCCCAGCGTTCGTGGGCGCGTGCCAAGAAATATACTTATGTATAAATATGACAAAAATGGTCGACAAACTATGCACAGATCTTACGTTGCTCCATTTCTCGATAGCAGAAGGAGAGCACCTGCAGCGTCGAATCATCGACCGGCTTCTCTTCGGCGACAGTCTGAAGGCAGCCATGGCTCTCCTCGTAGCGGCCCAATCGCAGCAGCGATAGCCCCTAAAATGTACACAAATATTAATAACTGTTAATTGATGATAATGATGTTACCTTTAGAGCACGTGCGCATAGTAAATTTGGATGCTTGCGTAGCAGCTTTTCTGATTCCTGCAGCGCCTTGCGATTGTTGCCCACTTCCAGATTGTCTGGCCAAGCAATAAGTTAACAATTATTCATCCAACAATGTAATATGTAAGGAATTCTAACTCACCGTACACCGGCCGCAGTCGTCGCTCGAACAACGCCGAATCCATGCCCTGCTGCTGATGTGCCATTGATGGGTTTTGATTGATAAGCAGGCTCACTCTAACCAATCACACTTGCCACACGCTGCTGTCTCTCTTGCTGTTATGCTGCTGCCCGCCCGACTGTGGTTTCTTTTAACCTAATTACAGCTAGCCACAAGCAACGCGCACGCTTTATGTATTTTTTTTCTTTTGTGTCCCCTAAATGCCGCTTGAATTAATTCCTTCACGTTTTGCAGTGTGTTGTATTGGGAAATTGGCCTACTGCTCTTCTAGGGATTTTGGGGGAAGTGGAAGACACACAAAACACACACGAGAACTATTTTACAATTGTTAACTAGCAATTTTTTAAATCAAAAATAAATTTATGGCTCCTCTATGAACTGGGCACTAGAGCTGCATAAGTACCGATACATCGAATGCCATTTGATTACTATCGCACAATCGATAGTATTCGACGCAGTCAGCTGTTTCATGCCTGCTGCTGGTGACGGCACTCCTACTCACGACATGCTAATACACGTCTGCACTTTCATGGCCAAACAGTACTGATTTTAGCTCGCCAACAACATACAGGTAAATAAATATATATACATTTGTGCATGCATAGTGCACAGTGCGTTTGGTTAGCCGTCGTGCATTTACTATTGGACACGATATTGGCGCACTGGCACTTCACGCACTCATCCCTAGTTGTTGCCCCCATCTAAAAGAACACAGCGCAAAAATAAAATGCAATTTTTTTAAGTGCCGCCGCGTAGATTTTGAAGCCGTTTAAAGTATTAAATTACACAATAAGTTAACTTGTTTTAGTGTTCATATTTAGTTTAGTATTTAAATTATTGGTTTTAATCACCCAGCAACTAAAGCGACACACAACAAATTTGTTAATCTTTATGTCCATTTTTGGTGAATTTCGAATTGTGTCAATATCGAAAATCATCACACACGCAGCAAACGCAATGAAATGAAATTTAACTGGCTAAGCGAATACTTGGCCGAAACACTTAACGTTACTGCAATATACGACACTGTCGCACGTCCATTCGTCGAGTTACGCCTGGAACATCTCAGCCCGCAAGCCATCTATTGCCGGATTAGGTCAACATCGGCTGAAGCGCTGGAGCATATAGTGATTGCATGTGCGGTATACTTGCTAGTATGCCTGGGCCTATACAAACTCACCTTTTGGCTATCCACTTCTTCGACATCGACAGCATCAGCCCCTGGCGCCCAGCTGAAGAAGGAGAATGGGAATGGCGGTGACGCAAAGGTCAGCAGCGGCAGCAACGGAGCGCTGCGGACCGCTCTCCAGAACGGTTTGCGTTTGCGTAGCGTTCATCTGCCCAAAGCGGCTTTAATGGGTCGCATGCTTTTGGTCATCGCACATCCGGATGACGAGTGCATGTTCTTTGGGCCACTGATCTACTCGCTGACACAGCGTGACGGCTGTCAGGTTTACGTGCTCTGCCTGTCAAATGGTGAGCACTGATTATATGCCACATTTTTGCATACGAAATCAATAAGTATTTATTTTAATTAACGCTTATAATCGTAGGCAACTATGAGCAACAGGCGCAATTGCGTCGGGAAGAACTGTTTCGGGCGTGCAAACGTTTGGGCATTGACGAATCGAATGTTATATTGGTGAATGCCACCAATTTGCCAGATGATCCCAATGTTGAGTGGCGGCCGGATGCGGTTGCCAGCTTTATATTGCATACAGTTGAGAGTCTTGATATACAGGCGATATTCACCTTCGATCGCGATGGGGTCAGCTCACATCCCAATCATTGTGCTGTGTATTATGCGGCCGCTTCTTTGTGTTTAGCCAATTTATTGCCTAAGGGTGAGTCACTTGCTTTGGCAGCAAAACCAACAACAACTGCAGCAACAACAACAGCAAAAAAGAACCACAGACGCGTTAATAAAGCGAATTGCACATGTTTATTGTCATGTTAAATGTAGCAGCTTTTGTTGCTCTCACGGTTGTTGTTGTTGTTGATGTTGTGGCGAACGTTAGGTTTTTCTAATTATAGCCATGATAATTTGTAATATGTTTTTCATACGTTTTTTATGTGACCCATTGCAGGCTGTAAGTTTTTTACGCTAGACTCGATAAATTTGGCCCGCAAATATTTGTCAATCTTCGATCTGCTGTGCACGTGCCTCATGTCCACGCATTGGTATGCAACTAGAATATTATAATTGCCGATAGTAGTTAATCTTATGGTCTGTTCGATCCAGGTGCATACTCAGCTGGAAGGACGCGACTGTTGTCAGAGGCGCCATGCTGGAGCATCAATCACAAATGAAATGGTTCCGTTGGCTATATATTTACACATCGCGCTATATGTATATCAATTCGATGCGCGAAATAAACCTTTCAGATGTCGAACTGGAAATGCAAATTCATGACAATTAGAAATGGACAGCGATTATTACGAATCTGTTTTGTTTTGTTTTGTTTTTTATTTATTTAAAAAATGTGAAATGATTGAATTGTGAAGAAAACACCAAAAGACAAACTACCTTCTTAAATGAGCGCTTGCTCAGTTCAAGCGCCTAGCCTATTTTATTTATTATTTTTTTGACACTGACGATTCTACTATAATTATATTATAAATGTTATCATAACTTACTTGATAGAGTAAGAGCTTTGATCTAGCCAAATTCAACTGCTTTTTGGTACACACGCAAAAAGTGGTTGAACATGAAATGCAATCAAAAACTAACCAGGGAACAAGTACTACATATTTTAACACACACGTATAAACCGAAAGCAGTCCAGTAATTAGTCAAAGACACACATACACACACACACACACACACTCATACACTCATGCACTCGTACATACCTACATACATATCTTCGGATATTGATTAGTTAGCTCTAAATCTTTGATTTAAACACAATATTCAAAAAGATAGAGCAATGTTCCAACAAGCTTGCAGTCCAATTGTGTAAGATTGATACTAATTTCTGCATTATGATGCTAATTATTTACGATTATGTTATTTTTGGATTCTTATGATTAATTTATATATGTTTTTCGTGTGTACATTCGATTCCTTCCTTAGCATACAGTTAAATGCACGACTCTTAGCTTAGTTTTTGCGTATGTAAATTTTGTAAAATAGTTTGTTGTAAGCAGCGAAGTACAATAATAATTTTTATATATGTTTAAATTATGAACAGGTCGTTAAATAGTTTATATTAAGAGAGATTCATAGATGCTGAGAAAACAAATGTTAAATTTTATGTATTTTTTAACTTGCATAATTTAAAAAAAAAAACAAACCAAACTTTTCAATTAAAAATGTTAATGGGCAAATGCAAAACCTAGTAAAATCCAAAGCGATTGAATTTAATTTTTTTTTTTGAATTTTTTTCATTTATTAATAACATTGCCAATGTGGTTTTTCTCTGATGTGGCATAAAGGCACTCAAGTTAACAAATATTTTGATTCGGTAAATTGTAGTCTTGAAATCGCCGAGATCGTCTTCTGGTTCGTACTCCAATGTTGCTTGATTCGGCATTGACGATAATTTTGCGCAAGCCAACATTGGACTCGTGCAGCGCACACTGGAAGGCTTCTGCCACGTTGCCCCATGCGAATACTTGGCCAATAAATTTGTGCATAGGCGCTCGACCGGATTTCATGAGTTGCAATGCCGTTGGGTACCTGCAGCAAGAGCCGTGTTATCATTAACTATTAACTAGGAAATGCAGACTTTAAGGCCACTTACATATTGGCTGAACGAAAACTTGGTACTAGACGAATATTCTTCATGAGTATATCGAGTGCATT
Source organism: Drosophila nr. perissopoda 5 BK-2023a (assembly GCA_035044105.1). Lineage (NCBI taxonomy): Eukaryota > Metazoa > Arthropoda > Insecta > Diptera > Drosophilidae > Drosophila > Drosophila nr. perissopoda 5 BK-2023a. The sequence goes on from JAWNMK010000311.1 coordinate 219,490, forward strand.
GAAGCTGGCACACTCCGACTCGCATTCGGCCAGGACACAGACACTACATGGCTGCAGAGCCATGACGGCGAGATTCATGGTCATTGGCGTGATTGCACAGTTGATGGCACAATTTGGCCATTCTTGGAACTTGCAGTAGACCGCTTCGAGTACTTCACCGAACAGCGCATTTGCGTCATATTTTATAGTGTGGTAGCCCAATTCTCTGTCGATCATCTCCAGCGAGCTGTCCATGGTGCCAGCAATGGTCACCTTCTTAGCACCGATTGCCAACGCGCACATTGCGGCCGAAACGGCCGTTGGAGTGGTGCCAATGATTAACACATTGCTCGTGGGCGAGATGTCCGCCTTGAAGCAGGCCTGACAGCCCATCGCAAGCGTTTGGGTCAGTGTGCCCTCATCCATGCCAATGGAGTCGGGCAGGCGATGACACAGATCAGCCGGATGCGATTGATGGGTAGCCAAGAAACCGTTATAGATCAAATCGGCGCAGATATTGTACAGGCCCCGTTTGCAATAATCACAAATGCCACAGGATAGCGCCGATTCCATGACAACACGATCACCCACATGCAAATGATGGACACAGCTACCAACGCGATACACATATCCAGTGGCATCATGGCCCAGTGTCATGCCCTCAATATTACGATTGGCATTCTCAAACACATGTATATCGGAGCCAGTTAGTGCAACTGATGCAGTTCTTATGAGCACATCTACAATAGGAAAGAATTAAAATATAAACATCAATTTCAACCGATTGTGAAGAATCTACCAGACTAGAAGTATTGATTCTACAATCTGGTAATTTTTTCTTTTAAATTTAAATTTTGTACGCACCGAATGGTTTGAGCGCTGGTAGCGATTGCTCCTCTTTTAGTATGTGATAGGATGACGGGATGCGTACGATTTCCGTTTTGCAACATTCGGTTTCCTGCTCCTCACAAGACACGGAACTGAAACGCTTTCCGCGTGTTGCCGAGTCACAATGTTGGCGCGTTTGGTTTAGCATTATTGGTGGGCCCACGGCTAGGAGCTCAATTCTTTCTACCTTGGGATACAAGTGGGCAGAGCCCAGTTAATCGAACAATTAATGGAATGATTTTAAATTCTATGTACCTTTGGGTTTTTTCCCCTTTCTACTCTTTTTGCCCATCATACAGATTTCCGGCAGCTTCCTCTTGGGTTTCATTGGCTTCCTAAGCTTGGGTCTTTTATTTTTATTGCTTTTATCGCATTTCTTGCGCGGAAACGGCACCACGCCACATACACTCTTACGTAAGGGCTTGGGACATTGCTCATCAGAGTCGCTATAGCAATCGGTGCGAAGACCCTCACGCGCTTTAATGTGCTTACGCTTATTTTTGGGGCCTTTGGCTTGGATCGCATTGCATTTGCTATTTTGCTTCTTGCTCCGCTTCTTGCCGTAGCTCCGTTGAAGTTGCCTGCGGGCAGCCAGCGAGTTGATGCCCCACGCGTCCATCTGTGTGCTCGAGGGCATGCCACCGTAATGTCGCCGCATAAGTGTCGAGTAAATCGTAAAGCGCGGTCTCATCTCCTCGGCTGGAGTCGATGTCGACAGATGACGGGAGTTTGTTATGGAACTGGCAGACGTCGAATAATTTTTCTTGCAGGGATCCTTCTTCTTTTTGTCGCCGCCCTTCTTGAACTTGGCACAAGGATCCTCCTTTTTTTTGTCGCCGCCCTTCTTGAACTTGGCGCAAGGATCCTCCTTTTTTTTGTCGCCGCCCTTCTTGAACTTGGCACAAGGATCCTCCTTTTTTTTGTCGCCGCCCTTGAACTTGGCGCAAGGATCCTCCTTTTTTTTATCGCCGCCCTTCAACTTGGCGCAAGGATCCTCCTTTTTTTTGTCGCCGCCCTTCTTGAACTTGGCGCAAGGATCTTCCTTCTTTTTGTCACCGCCCTTCTTCAACTTGGCGCAAGGATCCTCCTTCTTTTTATCGCCGCCCTTCTTCAACTTGGCGCAAGGATCCTCCTTCTTTTTGTCGCCGCCCTTCTTGAACTTGGCGCAAGGATCCTCCTTCTTTTTGTCGCCGCCCTTCTTCAACTTGGCGCAAGGATCCTCCTTCTTTTTATCGCCGCCCTTGAGCTTGGCGCAAGGGTCCTCCTTCTTTTTGTCACCGCCCTTCTTGAACTTGGCGCAAGGATCCTCCTTCTTTTTGTCACCGCCCTTCTTCAACTTGGCGCAAGGATCCTCTTTCTTTTTCTCGGCACCACTCTTGCCACACGAATTACTCTTTTTGCCAGAAGCCATTATTTCAGTGGTTTTTACAGCTTTCTTTTGTGGTTGTTTTGGCGGCTTGCAGGGATCTTTCTTGCAGGGATCATCGAGCAGAGGGCACTTTTTAGGGCACTTCTTCTTCTCCTTGATAACGGGATACTTGCAACCGTCCTTCAGCATAGGACTAACTTTCATCCGCTTCGCAGCCTGGTGGCGCTTCAGTGCCGTGCGTGCGTGGGACGATATTTTGGGGTTGGTCAAGTTGCTTTCGAGCTGCTGCTGCTCGAATGGAAATCCACTCTCCAATGCCGAGCTGCAAATACTGGCGGCAATGGACGTAATCTTATCATTATAGGCTGGTAGCTGCTCCTCGGTCAGGTTGGCTATCTTGTCAGAATCGATCTCAACGGTGCCTTTGATTAGAGCATTGAAAATAAGTGGCACTGTGTTTTTGGGCGCATTGTTCGGATCAGACTCCACGCGTGTCTCCAGAGTGACCATCGGTTCGCTGCCCAAGGATAGTTCTTCTGCGGACGCAGCTTGCCGATCACCATTCAGCATCGCATCGCGCACATTTGTCATGTCCATCTCGAAGGACAGATGCATTGAGGCGATGGACATGTCGTCCAGTTGCTGACTCAGGCCATTTGGTACCTCAACGCTGATTTGATCGATCTCCGAATCCACGGCCGTAATATCATCTGCTACGGCCGGCTCGATGGTGGCACTGATTTCATTTTCCTTTGGATCACCCATTGGCAGTGTTTTTGGCATTAGTTCTCTTCTTGGTTTGGGCATTGGTTCGGCTTGTGTGCTTGATGCATGCCAAGGGATTGGTGCAACAGCAGCAGCATTGGAAAGTGGTGCATCTGCCCTACCCTGCTTCGGCTGTTCTTGGTGCTGCTGCAGCTTAGGTTGTCCAGATCCTACGTCAGTTGTGGATGCAGCAGTGCCGACTGCATTAACTTCTTGTACATAGCCCTCCATGAAATTGACTCTCTGCACTCCCTGCTTGTCGTCTGCTTGTGCTATTGGGTTGCGATCCGATTGATTAAAATCCTCGAGCATGTTGCTAGTGAAGGCATCAATCTCCTTGGCGTGCATGCGCAGCTGATTGAGCGCCTCCAGCGTATGTTGCAGACTCTCCATATCCTGATTGGCCAAATCGAGCGGAACGATGACAATCTTCAGTTGCTTGCCATCACTGCTCTCTGGCACTATAATGCCAACGGGCACAACATTTGGAGCTCGAGCAGCGTCCTTATTCGGAGCTCCACTGAAACTGATTCGCTTGCGCAGCATATCCACATTATTGTTTGATTTGAAGACGCTCGCTGCTCGCTGCGTATAGAGCTGGACGTGGATCATCGATGGCCTAGCTGGCAGTAATTCCAGCGTCTGCGATGGTTGCCAACGGTCGTTATCCGTGGAGAGCTTCTTCCAAGGCTTGCAGCTCCCATGGAGCAGGCGATGAGGTCGATAGATCGGCGCACGATATCTTAGACATCGGGATATCTGTGATAAATATGGCGCCATTTGTAATGATCAACTGAATTATTTCACTGGCAAATTTCGAATTTTCATAAAGATAAACAAATTTTGATATGGTTAATTTTAATTTAGAAAAATTTTGCTTACACAAAACGCCTCAAAACTTAAAAAAAGAAAAAAAAAATAAATAAAAATCTGTGTGTACCGGTCGGCGTGTAGAATCTGAATGAAATATTCTCCATTTGACAAAGTTCAGACCAGAAACTATTGAACTGTTTTTCAAAGCACTCTTTTTGTAGGATTTTCTGGTTTTGATGGAACTGTTTGTATTTATAACGAGTATTACTGATGCATACGGTAAATGCACACATTTTGATGGTTTTTCATGTTTCGTATATTATTTATGAGCGTATTATCAGTGACAGCCTTTTAGGAGCTTGTAATATTTAAAAATATTGCTAGGATGCAGCTATGCATGCGCCATCTGGAACTGGGAATATTCTATCCGGAAACGCTGATGAAGTTGACACTGCTATCAACAAACACAGGTAAGAATGCCGTAGACCGGACGGACAAGCGGACATGGCTATATCGCTTAGGTAGTTGACCCCGTTCAAGAACTTATATACCTTATGGGATGGGAGATTGTTCGTTTTGCCTTTTGCACTCTTTTGCACAATATCATTTTATACCTGATAACTGATAAATAACCTACTTCAAATTTGAGAACTATTATCTTAAAATCCTCCACTGTCAGTCAATTGAAGAAACCGCATATCCCATGAAATAATAGCGGTAATTATAAATCTTTAAGTACTCACATGTGAAAATTTAGTTAATTCCCTCATAATTTATATCCATAAATAATATTTAGGTCAGCTCAACGCGGTGTTATGTAAAATTATTAACGTGAATATCCAAAACGGAAAATTTAAGTTCTTATGTGTGTAAAAAAAAAAAAAAAATAGTTATTTATTTTATTAAATCATTACACTAAAAATCTGGAATTTTAATTTGTTTTCAGCATGTGTGTTTTCGGAGAGATATGTTTACGTATTGCTATGAAAAATTTATTCAAAAATCTGCTAAAGCCTGCTATGAAAATCAGCTTTGCACATGAAAAACAAAAATAATTTTATTTTGATTTGCATATTGCAATTGATAAGCCAAATGTATAAATTACTGAGAGCATAATATCGATTCTCGAATTCAATGGATATCCAGCTAATTGAATAGATTCGAGAAACAACAATTGTCTCTGCACACTTGCCGCATATTAATTAATTTTTGATTGGCTACCTTCAAATTCCACATTATATTATATATATATTTTTTTTTTTTGGGCTGCCCATTGGCGGCCAGTCAGTCAGTCAGTCAGTGCTCAGTTGTCGTTGTAAACGCTACGGACAGCGTTTTCAATTTGAATCCGATTTATTCATTTATATATCTATTTATATATATAGTGTATAACATTGACAATGTCGCGATTATCTCGTTCCACATATAAGCCAATAAGTATTTTGCTGTTACTGCATGTAAGCGTCTTTTGGCATTGGTTAAAGTATTCAAATTTGTGTAATATAAATAGGCCAACTATAGCTTAATAGAGAAAATCATTATTGTGTTACGATCCGAGTAGCTGAGTGAATTAATAATCGAGTTCGCTCAAAGACTGTATTGACTGTGTAAATTGGGCATATTGATTATTTTTTCATTGAACGTTTTGACTGTGACAGTTCCATTGAAATATAACTTCTGAAGATCATATGTAGTTGAAAATATATGTATAAATCCGAAGATGTGAACATTAAAAGGGAATACTATTATTTATAGCAATTAAGTCTCCTTGAAGTTTCACAATAATAGTTTTAGAAATCAACGTTACTTATATTTAGAATGTCGTATATTCAGAAGACTTCATCAAACCCCAATAAGGTGTATATATATTCAAAAGTTATATCGATACAGTCATATCTGTCCCATTGGATATATGCCAATTTGTTCACTTTTGCTTTCACAAATCAGTTTGTATTTTTGTCAACCTTTGCGTATACTTAATATTTTCAATACTTAACCTTTTTGGGTGTACGTTGAGCAATCACTTTGAAAGACCTTGAATGCTATTTGCTGGACATTATAGAATCATTTGAATGTCTCTAGGGGCAGAAAGCCATCTCATTAAGGCTCGTCGCGTGTTTTATATGGAGAGCGATTGTTGTTGCATATGGATTGGCTAATTATAGAAATTTGAGAATATGCTTTATGGTCAGTCATTAATCTGGAAGTAATAATTGCCATTTTCATTTCCTTCACTCATTCCTATGCAGCTCGTGTGGCTGACGACACTGCCAGGAAGCACAGCAAAGCCAGCGGTGCCCACAACTCAGCCCGCTCCAACGAATACGCACATTGTGAGCTTTGTGAATGGCAAGCGTGGATCGCGTCCACACGATGAGTTCGACTTTGAGCGCAACGAGGCAGAGTCCATCAACTCGGTGCGTGTGCAACAGCTCTTTGGCAGTCTGTTGCAGTTGCAGGCGGCAGCTGGCAACAACAATACACTTGACACGGACGATGAGCCAGTAAGTGAGCGCAATACGCTGGACGATGAGCTCAGTTTGGATGCGATGATCAGTGATGAGCAGCATGAGAGCTCCTCCGAATCACCAGATGCCTGGCATCGCATCAAGTTGGGCATACCCGTGCTGGAGCCAGTCAAGCATCTCATTAATGCTGTGGGCGGTGGCGATGTGAATGATACGCATGTGCGCACAAATTCGCATCGTTTGATTGGGCACATGGGTGTGCATCATGCTCCGCATAGCAACAATACATCGTCGGCCATTGAGACGGAGGGGGATCGCGAGGAGGCCATCGATAGCACCGGCTTTGATCTGCTCGAAACTCTGGGCTCAGCGGGCACCGTTCTATGGGGCATGCTACAGAATCTGCGCAAATTGTTTGCGGCCAGTGCGGGAAATGCGAGCACAGCTTTCTCAGGTGGTGGCGGCGGTGGTGGCGGGGGCGGTGCTGCACAACGTGGATGAAATTTGTGAAGCTGCTGCTGGGACTGGGTGTGGTCTTGTGTTCTGTGATTAATATTAGCGCTTAGCTCTGGGCTTTCAATGCTTTATTTTATGTAATTACTAATTTGAAATATACGAAACAACAAAAAATAAAACCATTTTCAATATTTTCAATTACAATCTTCCATTGTGCTTGCCCAGAATGCAGATGAACTCGTTCAACTGCCTCTGGCGCCAGCGCATATTCAGCTTCACCAGCTCCAAGGCGCGTCGCAAGCTTCGTCCCGATCTCTGCTGCAGCTCCTGGTGGCCATTGATGAACACCATCAACTGGCGATACCCCATCGGGCAGCTCGTTTGCTGAGCTATCTGGATGAACATGCCGACCAGATCCCTTGTATTCGAATTGTAGCTTTAAGCAAAAGGATTATTTGTGATTATTTTAAAATTAAGTGATAAGCTCAAAAGTTTGAATTGTTCAAGTTGGGATTGCCATCTGAAATTGTTGTAGCTTGAAAAAGGAAAGCACATCGAAATTGGCATATATTTAAATATTGTTATAGACAGGCTGCAACAAGTAGCAATTTGTAAATTCAGCGCAAGGATCGTTCCTCAATAAGAGTTTTACAGTTTATAGTTGGTTTTTTTTCCAGCTTTCAATCCAATTTTAAAATAATAATTTAAAAGCAGCAATTTAGACTTGCAGTCTAGTTTTTGAAATCACTTTTCCAATATTAATTTTTATTTTTTTTTTAATTTAGCAATTTAATTTAATATTGATCAACCTACTGAAAGGTTATAAAATATTGTTTTGAAAATTGAATACATAATAACGGGGAATTTAAATTAATAACATAAACAAATAATTGGTTTTAACATATTACAATATTACGTAACATCAAATGTAAGATTAAATATAACATTTATTGGAGGAGGCGCTTTAAGCGTCTACGGGTTGTATTCGACACTAGTGAGCAGGCCAATGGGTTAACATGGTTATGTAACCGGTCGTTGTAACGACTTGTATGTCGGTTTATTTGACTAAAAACTGTCGGTACACAGAAGTCGTTGTGCAGCGTCAAATTGCTCACATAGGGTGGAGCACCAGAGATGTCTCTTAGGACCTTGTGCTGCAGAACTTGAATTTGATTAATCCACGATTACAACTTTAAATGTA